>JAUEKW010071878.1:0-12917 GCA_032274785.1 Ajuga reptans
TTGGTCCACCATGATTTGATATCTATCATTATCTTTTTGGATAATTACTAAATTAATATAATTTAATTTAATAATATTTGCAAGATTTTGACATGTGGCGGTTTTTGATTGGCTACAAAATTTGTGTATCAACAATGACGAAGTTCAATTCAACTGTATTCATAGAGTCGAAAGCGGAATACATATCATAAATCCAATTGTATATAAAAATAGACTTACAATATTTTTTATGTCTTCTACACACATACTATTTTACATATTGAAAGATTACTTTGTAAACCACGTAACTTGGAGAATTCAAAATATTGACATTTTCGTCACAACAAAGTATTTTCAATCATTTTCTAGTTTTAACTGTCTCTAAAATGTACTACAATAATTAGATGTACGTAGAGAATTTATGATTCCAAAATTCTAAGAAATAAGACTAATTGATGAAATGCCACTTATCCCAAGTGCCTTCTCTTTTAGGTATATAAATGATTAATTAGTTTATTATTCCAAAACTTTTTATTATGGTACAACCATACAATTGAAATTTTATAATTTAATTTATATTTTTTCTATTATATCATGAAGGGTTCGCACACTCATGCAATTCAGATTAGTTTATTAATTCAAAACTTTTCATCAGAGTACAACCATACAATCAAAATTTAATTGTTTGAGATAATATTAGGAATTTCATTGTGTCGGAAAATAACGTCAAAATCATAGAGGAATTTCAAATTATGAAGAAATAACCACAAATTAATTAATAAATCATTCAAAAATTTTAATTAAAAATTGTATCAAATCGAGGGTAGACTATATCAATCATGACAAAATTTGAATTTTAAATACTCAAGTAATAAAAAATAGAAATTTTGAATAATTTTTATTCCCAAATTTTTAAGAGAGTGCCACTTGTCCAGTCACCAAATCATTTGTTCCACCTTTTGATGTTCTACTAAAAAAAATTACTATTTTCAATTATTCTTTTTGGTAATTTGCTTCACGACTCATAATTCAGTTTCACGGGACCATAATTAATGGTTTACGGGTTCATGAGTTCATGATTCAAGTTCAAATTTAGAATCTAAGACTTAAGCTTTGTAATTAGGCCATATTTTTATTTCATGGTTCACGGGTTCATGCTTCATGAATTCATGGTTCACGTTCACAGTTAATGTTTCACGAATTTAGGACTAGTGGTTCGTGAGTTTACGCTTCGCGATTCATAGTGTATAGACATTTAATTTTGAATTTTGAAGTAGAATACAAAATGGACATAAAAGTGGAACATATTGATTTGAACCCACTTGTCTAAGTAGTTTCTGTTTTAGTATATAGAGGATGTTACAATAAAAAATTTGATCAAAGATCGTGTTTTTTTCGGAACTACCCAAAATAAAAAATAATTTCAAAAATAATACCAGTTTGGTTAATAAGGTGGCCAAGGCTCTGTGAATTTAATAAGTATGTGGAATCGATTGATCAAATGAATGTATGTCCAATTCAGTGTTGTTAAAACTGGACCGAATCGATCGGTTCAACCGGTTAAATCAGGAACTGGAGCCGGGACCGGTCCGGAATACCCCAAATAATCGTTTTAAAAGTCGGACCGGATATAACCAGATTGGACCGCTTAAAACAGCCGAACCGGCGAAACTGACAGAACCGGTAACCGGCCGGTTCGTCCATTTTCTAGATATTTTAACTTTTTATTTTTATTTTCTTTTCTATTTCAGATTTCTTTAATAACTTTTAACTTTGAATTAATAAATTTAACTTCAAATTTCAATTCTAATTAAACTATGAAATAGTATTGTTTTGATTTGAAAATGAATTATGAACTTTGTTAGATATTTTTTTAAGTGATTATGTATTTTGTGTGGATGATGTGATAATGTATATTATCATAAATATAAAATAAAATTAGGCGATCTCCAATTTTTTGATTAAACCACCGATCTGACCTATCCGATCGGTTAAACCACCAATCAATGGTAATACCGATTTCACCTCCGATCCGATTATAACAACAGTGGTCCAATTAATGAAACTTGCGGTATACCAACCAGACCAATAAAAATAGATAAACCGCCTCTCCCTCTCTCTCTCTTCTGCTCTCTCTCTCCTGCCGTGTAAATTTGACAGTTGCAAAAAGCAAACGAAAGTGATGTGCAAGCGGAAAGATCTGAAATAAAAATCCGTGGTTTGATCGCTTCTTCCATAATCCATCATTGCAGGAGGTAAAACCAATCTCCATTCATGGATTATTCTCTGTTTGATTACATCAATTTGTTTGATGCATGATCAAGCCAGAGGATTGATTAGTCGTAATAAGCATTTTCTTTTATCCCTACATTTCCCTCTTCGGGTTAGGATTTCACCTTTTTATCTTGATTCTATTTCCATTGATGTATTCATTCAATTTGACACGGGGTTACCGAATATCCAACAGTGTAGTAATTGAAGTTTTGACCACCGGGGGATAATGTGTATTATTACTTTATTAGTATTACAGATTTAGGCTTTGCACATAAGAATGCATCACTTCTCCTCATTGTTTGAAGTAAAGAAGTAATATTAACCATTTCGGCTTTACTATTGATAGTTTTGGATGGTTTCGACGCGTGAAGATACATATATACCCCTGTTTTTTTCAGTTTCATCTAACCTTCTTCTCATGATGCACTATGATAGTATTAATTCTTTTATAATAGATATCTTCAGGAAGGAGTTGATTGTACTCAATGCGTACAAGTTTTTACAAGTTTCGAAGTGTTGATCAATGTTAAGTTTCCTTTTCCTTTGCTCTTACAGCGTATTTAGGAAAGAACCTATTGTTGCGAAGCAATGAATGGAGCAAGTTTTCATGATGGCTCTTCAAGTTCAACTTCTATGAGCAGTCAGCAAGATGTGGAGGATGATAGGATGATTGCTGTTCTACTCTCTGAAGAATATGCTAAATTAGATGGTGCAGTTGGTAGACGGCTATCCAATCTTGCACCTGTTCCTGTAAGAAGCTATGATCGTAAATGAAATAATGTCACAAATTTACTTGTAATGTTCAATGCAATCTGATATCAGTCTCATGTTATTAGCTTATTCCTTTGACTGTAATTTATTATGGTCATCATATTCATATTGTTGAGAGCTGCTATGTCACACATATGGTGCTGGGGAAGCTACATTTGGTCCCTCCTGCTCCCATCTGTCCAGAAAAAAATAAAATAAAAATCTGTTAGCTGCCTCATTGTAATGAAATACTGATATGATGGTTGGTTGTTTGGTTTACTTGGAATGCTGTTTCAAATTTTAGATTTTTTTGGAAAATATCCACCTGTTTACTTGGGCCTTTTGCATTATTTGATACATAGGCTTAAGAAACCGGATAAGTAGATGTTCGTAACTTAATTCTTTTTGGCTTCAAGGATAAGGATTGAATATACCAATGTGAGGCTTTGATATCACTGGATGTCCAGCTGTTTCTGGAATCTGAAGGTTATGTTGGGACTTCATGTCAGATTGTTGTGGCCTGACATAGTTACTACTTAGCCAGGTCCAACAGTTATCGAAGTTTCGACCGACTTATATAAGTTTTAAACCTTTTCTTAGAAGATAAATTTTTTTTTGCCAACAAGCAATATTCCTGGATTGCCTGATGTCATGGACAGCTAGTAACTTGGATCAAGTCTTCTTGGGGTTCTGAAATTTATGTTATGCCTAAGTGTATTATATATACATCCTTGAATGTTTGAAGTTCTTACTAGTGCTATATGAATGTCCTAGAGGTAGAATGATGTTTCCTTTGAAGAGTTTGTCTTTCTATTGCAGTATTTATTCCTTTGGTCGTTTAAGTCAAAGGGATCTACTATTGGGGCATTCTTTTCTGAAACGAGTTAACTATGAGTGGAAGGTCTCGCCCTTAAAGTTTGTTTCTTTGTTTCAAACGAAGTTTGAAATTCCGAAAAAATCGGGAAATTTCTCTGAAGCTCTGGATTTTTGGGGTGCCAAAATCATTAGTGGCGGCAAAGAAATTCTTTCAGAATCTGAGAAAATTTGATCTATTTCATTTTGCTTTTTATTCTTATTGATTTTCTGTAAGAAATATCATCCCGATCTGAAATTGCCTATGCTTTTGTTTTGGACAAATTCGTTTCGGTTAACCTTTTTGCTTCATGTATTTCAGCATGTTCCAAGGATAAATTTACACTTCCCTTCCATGAGTGACTCAAACATGGACTATCAGCGTCTCCTTCAGAGGTATGTTACAAGAGCTATATTATCAATGTACTTTTTTAATACTATCTTTCTTTGTTTTATAAATTATGAAAGATGACTGTGTGGAAAGGAGTTTTATGCTTCATTTATGGTTCGGGAGTGGAATCTCATTGACTGAAGCAGAAATCAATTTACTTTATGGTCTTTGATAGGATGATGACTTGCACAATGACTTGAAAGCATTAACTTAATATTTGGAGAAGAGTAATCTCATTAAGGTTCAATTACTATTAGTCCTTGTTGCTAAGAAGATTTAATCTAGATTGTTGACTGGTCTACCTTTTGTCTTTATTATTGTACATGATCTTATCCAAAAAAATTGCTTTTACATGATCAGATTCAGCACAACCACCATAAGTATAACCTGATTAGCACTCTTTTAGGCTGTTACTACTGATAAACCCTTGTCCAGTATTGTTTGCTACTAGGAAAGTGACAAAGGGCAGTTGCTAAAAGTATTAACTTAAAAAAAAAATTAGTTTGAACGGGAAATAAAATTGCAGTTACCCAGTATATTTCAAATTACAACACGGAAATACTAAACCATGATTATTAGTATATAAGATAAAAAGATAATCACATGATATTAAACTTAGAACTTGAGAAAGGAAGGATGTTGGAACTTTCACTTTTACACTTTATAAGCTAAAATCATTGGTTTGTCGTATATTAGACTTATGATCCTTTCTGAGTATTTGAAACACAAAAGATCAAAGATCGTGGAAGCAAATTTCCTCCTTAAGGAACTGACTACTACATGCATCCTAAATACCAGGCTGTTTTGTGGTTGAGTTCAGAAAGCTTTTTGTTTGAAATTATGAAAATATTCAACGTATTATCGTTTTCCTAGATTTAAGTGAGTACTAAGTTGTTACTAGAGAATCTGGAAATATATACCACGATTTCTTGTTCACCTTTCTCTTCTTTCTTTTGCTGGTTAAGTTCATATCAGTTAAGATGTGTTAAAAAAACATATTAATCATGAATTCTCAAGTTCCATCATATAGATATTTACTGGAAACTAAAGTAGCCTTTTCATATTCAAGAAAGAAAGTAATCTCTGATTTATATGTTCAGGCTAAATGTTTATGGTTTATTTGAGGTGAAGGTCTCTGGAGATGGGAATTGTCAGGTTTGTGCAACTCTTTGGCCAGATCAGATTTTTTCATTTTCCCCCCTTCTTCTATTGACTTCATTTCCCTCTAGTTTCGTGCACTTTCCGATCAGATTTATAGATCTCCTGAGTACCACAAGCATGTGCGTAAAGAGGTGGTGAAACAGGTTTGTATAGGTTGATACTTTATTTGCGTCTTTAAGTATACTTTACATCCTCATTTCTCGATTGTAAGATTCCAGGCCAGTTTTGTTGCCCTTCATGCATCTTCTATCAAAATGGATTCTTCCTTTTCTTCAACTCCATGGAGATACCTATTTCATGTCTTCTTGCCACAGAATGACGGTTCATGCATAATTTTGCAAGGAAATAAAACTGAGACATCTTAACCCCCAGGGCACTTTTTTTTCCTTTCCCGTTTTTCCTTTCATTTTCTGTGGCCAGTTTCTAATGAGGCACCTAGTTAAATTTGCCTTGATGCTCTGGTATCTGCCGCCCTGATCAAATTTACTTTGTTTACACTTGTCGTGAATTCCGGGCCATTTAATGAGATTATAAACTATGAGACATTGACTGCTAAATAATTCCTACTCTCCAAGGTTCAGTATCATTGAACTACTTTTGGGGAAAACATCCTTAATAACCATATATTGATAAGTAGTACTTTTATCAGCTAACTATCACCATGTTAAGTTTTGAGTTAGACAAAAAGGTATATAGCAGCATGCACTAGGTTTTGCTTCTGCCCGTGCCCAGTATCTTCTTCACTTCAGTTATCTCCATGCTTCACTTGTTTCCCTTGTCATCTTTTAAGAGCACTAATTTCATGAACGTCATCATTTTTTATTTCTCACCCAGCAGACCACTTATCTGGGTGCATCATCTTCCGACTGTATGACTTTGTACTCTCTATCTGCCTTGCAATCTACTTATAGTAATCCATGTCGTCTTTGTAGCAGTTTGCTTCCTGAGTATTTGTAACTGCCACAGGCTTTGAGGCAAATTTACTCTACTAGATTTTAGTAACATAAACACATGATTTTTTGTTTTTAGCAATTTCTTGTGCCTCCAATAGTTCACCGTAACTGAAAAGCCATTGTTAGAAGTCTCCAGTTGTGTGCTCATATTGTTTCATGTGTTTCTTTTCCAGCTTAAAGATAACCGTGCTTTATATGAAGCTTATGTACCAATGAAGTTCAAACACTATTACAAGAAAATGGCGAAGTAGGTAGTCCGATGGCTGCTGTAGTTCTCGTGTATTTATTTATTTATTTATTTTAGAAAAGTTCTCGTGTACTTTTAAATATAGTTTTGCTTCTAAATTTTCTTCATTATATGCATTTCAGGTCAGGTGAATGGGGGGACCATGTTACACTACAAGCAGCAGCTGATAAAGTAGAGTACTCTTAAATGCCAGTAATTTTTATTTTCACTCTGATGTTAAATTATTTTCTTTTATTGAAAGTAAGTAATTTGACCATGTTGCGTCAAACGATTAAATCAATATGCCTGTCTATGAGTTCTATCAGATAGGGAACACGAGTCATATCTTTGATTTAGAACTCATGATCTTTGATGCTCTTAGTGCCATAGAGGAACTTTTATATTCTCTCTTAAGTTAAATAAGAAAATAGGATACCTGGGCAATTCTCTCAGAATACGCTTCCATTTCTCCAAACTTAAGGATCCTGGGAGTTCTCTCTCTTCGAAAATTCAATTTTTTTTCTTATTTAGGAATTCTTTCATCTGCAAAGTCTTTGGATATGCAGGGCAGTCTCGGTTCAAAGGATGCTGGGCGGATTATACAATTAGATGCTACAAGAATCACTGCTCGGATTATCATGAATTGGAATATAGTCAATTTTGAGGATGGTTTTATTTTTAGAGGAACTAACAGTTTAGATGACTTCAGGTCACGTTGTAGCAAGTTTTTTATGCGGATTATTGAGTGGATTAACAACTTCACATCTTACACAAGATCAATGACAAAATTTTGTGGAGTTAGGTGCAGTAGCTGACTGTACCACAATACCATAGGTGCGCTAGAAGAATACTGCAGAAGATGAAATAAGGTGTGAATGAGTGGATTTGCATGGCCTTTAGAAGACATTCAATACTGGAATTCCTAAAGTTAATAAGTAGGTAGAAATGACGCTTGGACATTTCTACCTTCACTTCACGTTTCCAACTCCTGAAAATCACTTTCTGCATGTGATAACCTACTCCTTGGGACATAGGCTTTTCTATGGATTTTTAATTAATATCGTAGTATCAACTTTTGCAAGAGTACATGTACGGTTAAATCTATTTGTTTAAAATAGGGTGACGAAGTTGCAAAATTAAAGTAGTGGAATGTTCTATTATACATGTTGAAGATGGAGCAATATGCCCCATTTACAAATTCTCCCATTACGATAGTCGTACCGAAGGCAATACACGCTATCATGAAATGGTTAGAAAGACTTGAGCAACTCAGAACTCCACATAATTTCATTCTAACTTCTGGCAAACTTATTCCAGATATTAAATATCCAATGTTTTTCCTATGAAATAGTTCAAGCTATTAAACAAGTTACTTGTCAAGGCTTTAAATTTTAAATGTCCTTCTTGTCCAACACCTCAAAACTCAAGCTTTCAGACAGTGTGGACTAGTGTAATTTAATTTAACTCTTCCCTGATCCCCAATGCTAGTCAGCGATCTCCCAAGTGGACTCTCGCATCATGTGAAACTTTATGTGGTTTCAAAAGTGTGAATACATCCTATATAATTGTAGCTCATTTATATAATTATATTTGATTCCTTGTTTATTGATTAAGTCTAAATGTTGCTTTTTCATGTGAAATGCTGAAGCAACTAATGACTTTGCTGAATGCACAATTTTTTGGCAGCTGATAGTGATCTAATATAAAGTGTTATTCTTATATCTACATTGTTGTTCACTTTTACTCATTCTTGTTAACGATCCTTCTCATTGCTGTGGCATCTTGAGTGACATCTGAATATGTTTCATGTATCAAGCTTTTAATTCCACTGATTGTCTGCGATGCAGTTTGCAGCGAAGATCTGTCTATTGACATCATTCAGAGATACATGTTTTATTGAAATTGTTCCACAGCATCAGGCCCCTGTCCGAGGTATAAGAAGTTGCCTAATGAAATTCCTCTGGTAGTTGCTTTAGTTACGTGTCATGTTGCTGAATGTCAGTAATGCACCACTAGGAATCTAATGGAAATTTTTACATTGATTTTGGGGCAATTTTTTTCTAAAAGAAACTACCTTTAAGTTTTGGCTATTATAGAAAACCCCAGTTATGTTCGAAAGTACAGATACCCCCTCTGAGGTATTATTAAAACCCCCTTGATGTTTGGAATTTTCTTAAAAATACCCCCTCATGAAGTGTATCCTGTAAAACAGAAACAAATGCCAAGGTGGTATTTGCAATCTACAAACTTGTTTTTTCTTTTTTCCTCTTCTAATGAAAAGATCAAACCTCATGAAACAGAGTGGAGATCTAATACTAATACATGTGGTTATTGACCTGTACTGATTTTATATACTGTTGTTGCAGAGCTCTGGCTAAGCTTTTGGTCTGAGGTGCACTATAATTCTCTATATGAACTAAAAGGTTTGTACAACTACAAATAATACAGAATGCACAGACAAAAAGAGAACTTGGAAGATAAGGAGTGCTGAATTTGTTGATTTTAGCACTGAGAATTTTTTGCATTGTGCAGATGCTCCAATGCAGCACAAGCCAAGGAGAAAACACTGGCTGTTCTAAATGGCGAGGAGCATTTCGTGGCGTCTATCTTTTGAAGATCTGGAGAGGAAGTCCCAGATCCATGTACATTTGGTATACCAATATTGTTTGTACAATAGAGGTTTTGGTTGATAAATGCTGCCTCTTGAGTTATCATGACATGGCAGTATCCTTGAATTGTTTTCTTTGTTTTTGTTTCCTTGTGTACACTAGGATTAGGATGTGTTTATGAAACATTTCTTATGTGATCCTTATATATAGATAACAGAAGGCAATAGTGCATTGTAAAATTATGCATTTTGAAAATTTTCCAGAGAATTATACACATAGTTATCGATTATAAGTTCCTAGATTTGATGGAATATTCCATTCTGGTCATGAAAACGAAAGGCTTTGGTAGGCATTCCGTCTCGGCCAACTTCTCGACTGTTTCGGTTCAGAACGGCCGAAAAGGGGCTGAAATGGCCGAATTTATGCTGAGATGGCCGGAATAGCTTTAAAATAATATTTTCTTCTTTATAATTTAGTTTTTCTTTTTTAATTTCACACACATATACACACCAAGGATGAAAATATCGGCTTTTACAAAAATATCGGTATTTTAATTTTACGGAAATATCGATGAAATATCGGTAAAATATAGGTGATATCGGTAAATGTCGAAAAAATAAGGCAGTGCAATATCGTATCTGTAACCCTGAAAAAAAGATATATCGGAGATATATCGGTGAAATATCGGGATATTTTCATCATTGAATTACACACACATATGTAGATATTAAAATAAAAGGTACAAAGTATTATAATAGACCATAATAACTTATATTTTCGGGGATTTGTCGGATTTCTTTGTTTCGAATTTAATGTTGTCTAAACTCCAGAGACCAAAATTGGCAATTCTAATTGAACAAACATTACAAATCAAACATATTCTAAGAAGACTTATATGATATTTAATCAATATACAAAAAATTCTAACAATATGTTTGAATATGTTTAGACATATGATATTATATTTATATATATATACACACACTAGCAATACGCACGTGCAATGATTATTTATTTATTTATTATTGTCTAATTGTAACTGGTTGTCGTAGAGATCTTTTTCTCTTCTAATTTTCCTACTCTTTATCTTTCTCCCCAGAGGCAACGCTTTCATGTACCTGTTTGCCCTACTCTCTCTTCTCTCTCCTCCTCCACCACCTATCAACCTCTCCTACTGCCGATGGCCCGCACTTTTGAGGGTTTTGATGCCGAAGAAGATGAAGATTTTGCTATCGGAGATCCAGAATGCGACGAGCTTATTCTACCTCCTCCTCTGATTTCTCTCTTTACTCCTAGCCCCAAGTCTCACCACGGTCCCCTCGATTCTGATCAATCTCAGATTGAATCTCTGTTGTCTGAATAGAACCCTAATCTGGCTTCCACATCGGAGTTCGATTACCGGGATGAAGATGAGAGATTTTGACTCCTCATCTCCAGAGTTAAACGACTCCTGAATTTGCTAGAGCTGGTTCTGAATCTGACCCAGCTCCGTCCGAAAATCTGGAGGATCCAAAATCCAAAGTTAAATTATTTATATTTAAAAGGATTCGAATATCTGAGATTTTTATATTTTTTAAGTTATTTAAAATGATTTCAAATTTTTATTTTTTTATTTTAAAAAAATTATAATGATTTAATATAGATTTGTTTTTTTTTAAAAAAAACTTTCCGACTTTTAAATAATTTCTTTTATTTTTTATAGATTAATTTATACTTTTTTATTGAAACTGAAAATTTTAAAAATAATTTCAATATTTTCTAGATATTTTAAATGAACTAGATGTGCACTCGTGCGATGCACGGAATAGAATATTGCTATTACATTAATAATATGTGATTAAATTCTAATATTGCTATAAAGAATTATAAAATGTACATAAGTCATTTTCTATATAGGCAGTATGGGTCTTAAATCAATATTCATAAAGCAATGATTTGTTATGCATCAATATTTCTACTAATATAATTTTTTTATGCGATTGGGCATTAATGTAAAAACAACAAAATTGTGAAAATAAACTAAAAATTTAACTTTCTTTAATAATTTCTCATTTTCTTATGAAAATATTTTAATTATCTAAATATATCACAATTAACCTAAAAAAATTATATTTGAATTATTTTATTTATATATGCAATATGCATGGATGTCTAATCGAAGATCGTAAAATAAGGATTAATTTGATATATTTTTTTTATCAAGAATGAAGTTGATATGAAAAAGTTATAAGCCTTTTAAACTTTTAGATAGAAAAAAAGAAGTTTTCGTAAAATATAGGCTGATTTATGTAATTAACCCATTTTAGTTATTTTTTACTTTTCAATATACACAGACGTACTTTTACATTATTAATATATCAGGAACAAATTTACGCGATGATTGAATATAATGTAGGCGTAGATATTCATGTTTAATCACCAAATTGCCGAGATTAGAACAAAAGTTACAAGTCTATTCGTCTCACTACATCATGAACTGACATCCATAAGTTCATTATTTGTTAGGTATATACGCACAAAAATATTAGGCCACACATATTTTTTCTATTATTTCTCTATTTAATAATAGTGATTTCAACTTACCGTTGCATGCATAAATCACTACAACACTTTCATTAATAGACAACAGGTAATAGACAACAATTTTTTTCAGAAGTGTTGTGTATTCGTGAATTAACAACAGTTTTACCATAATCTGTTGTCTATTAGCGAGAAGACACTCTAATAGACAACAGTTACACAACGGATTTCACCATCTGTCGTCTATTAGCATTTTCTTTCGTAGATAAACAACACTTTTGTCAACGGTTCCCTGAATCTGTTGTCTATTGAAAATACTTTATTCTAATAGACAACACTATTGTCAACAGTTTTTGTAAACCGTTGTAAAGCATAAAATATTTTAATTAAAAAGCAAGCTGTTGTGTTATTTAAATTTCATTTAAATATATTTTAGTTTTAATAACCTCTTTATTTAAATTTTAGTAATTAATAATACATTTTAAATAAAATAATAATTATGATCTCACTGCAACAAAAAATATATATTGGGACACTTATTTCTATTAAAATTTTGTTAAGTGACTTGAAAATGAATTATTGGGACATTTGAAGATACTGAAACCTTACAGATCAGATCAGATCAGATTATCATTTTACATTTTATATTTTCTACTAAAATTCCTTGAAGATACTAAAATTTCTAGCCTTTTTATATTTTCTTTTTTCTTATTCTTTATTCTTAATCAGATCAGACTATCATTTCACATTTTGCCCCAACATCTCCCCCATCGTCTCTAATCACCCATCTCTCTCCCACTCTCTAGATCACTCTCCGCCTCTTCTCTCTCTCCCGCCTCCTCCGGTCACGCTTTCTCTCTCTCCCCCCTTCTCCGACCGCGCGTGCTCTCCGGTCATTTCACTTGGAAGTATGAAGGTACCGCCAAAATCAAGTCAAGTAGCATTTAAGCTATCCTGATGCTTGAAGGATAAATCCACTTAAGTTTTCCTTTCATGTTCGTAGTTTGTTGAGACTTCAGATCACCATTAGCTAGCTACAAGTGTGTGGCTATCAATCTGGGCGCGGTGGATTAAGCCAAGGCGCAGAAGAGTGGCGGCGATTGATATTACGGCAGAGGAAGATGTAGGCGATACAGTTGATGAATGTAAAATGATGCCGCAATCGAAGATGTTATTCTGTTGGGAAGAGATTCAGAGGTTCA
>JAUEKW010071985.1:0-12913 GCA_032274785.1 Ajuga reptans
AGTGAAACCACTGAATTCTTTAGGCACCAAAGGTAAGAAACATTCACCCATGACTATAGACTGAACAAGATAAGCAAAGCATGGACTTGTAGTACGCAGAAGTGACAGGAGGACTTGATAATCAAAGCATCGGAAATTATATGACAATTGATAATGGAACATGTTAACCAAAATCCCTAGAAAGTATAATATCTGGAAAACGATTCAGATTTTATGTCATAATTACCTGACTCCATGATTACTACCCTGTAATTCTCCACAATTTGACCGAAGAAGCAGAGGAATGGAAAAGCAAAACAATGCGACTTTATGTACTATAACTAATTCAAAAAAAGGCCTTGCTTTCAGCTTGAACTAATGCCTAATGGGCGTGTTAGAATAATTCTCAAAGCTAGATCTATCAAGGAATAACTAATAATGAACTGCCTATGATACTAATGCAAAATGAGATATCCGTTTTACAGATAATTAGTTGCAAATTGAACTCGATATCAATTTTTTTTTAGGTTGAATGTAAATGACAGAAAACATCAATTTGGGGCAATGACCCTCATAGTTCTTGATGGGATTGGAATGCAATTGTACCTGCATGCAAGGATCAAATCTGCCCTCTGATTTGGCCCCACATACTTGTATTCGGAGAGAGCTTCACAAACAACATCAAGAAAAAGTTTTCTTCTAACAACAGCTGTGGTGCGTCTTTTGTACAATTCAAATGGTTTGGTCTTACTCTCATCCTCTAAAGCTAAATTATCAACATTTGCTTTTCCTGAACAGGAATCGACATAGTTCTCAGGCTCCCTCTTGTTATATGCTTTAACATCTTGTTGCGGTTCTTGTGAAGCCCTAACACAAGGAGAAACCAACTTCTCCACACCACTTTCCTGTCTAATCATCTCAAATACCCTCTGGCTAATCTGCAGAAAATAGAATGTCAAACAAAACATCAGAAAGGATAGAAGTATGTTATACAAGAAGAAAAAAGCCAACGAGAGAGAACATGCAAATCACTAAGAACGATATTCAAGATGCCCAGATACAATGCATCGTCCAAATGCAGGTTTCTTATATAATAGTATACATATATCATAGATGCATTTCGATGACTGTACTACGGCATGTAACTTAGATGACTGTAAAGAAATTCTAATGATTATAAGCTATCAACTTAATTCAGATTACTAATAAATCCAACAACAACAAAGAAAATTCCGAAAACATGCATCAAACAACAACAAAGAAAATTCCAAAAACATGCATCAAACAACAGCCAGGTACCTACATTTTTAGATACCACTAACGCAACTATGTTCTCAAATAGCACATTAAGATGGAACTACAGCTCCGATAGTGGGTCACATTGGCCTCATCCCTCCCAAAAGAATACAGGCGTCTATGTGGTTTTTTTAAAATAAAAATAAATAAGTAAAAAGGCAATAGATTTATTAGGTAAATATTTGATATTGTGTGGTTCATTACCAAATTATCTGTCAGTTCTTGAACTAACAAGCCAAATCAAGATGATTTCTATTATCGTTGCTAGATTGAGCTTTTCTAATGTACTGCATATCTTGTATTTATTTGTCAAATATCCTGGATTCATCCCTGCAAGAGCCAGATACTACTATACTAGCGCAGACATATGGCACAAAGTGCACCATTTTTAACATCTGTCTCCGAAAGAATAATCACATACTTCAGTCTATTGTAATCACTTACAATCCTACTTCACAGTAAATAAATTTAATGAAACCAAACCAGACATTAGCAAACACATATGCGCCAAAGCCTGCAAACTTAATTGCAGAATAAAGAGTGCAATGGATATGAATAATATCAAGTAATTATCAACTAACAATTGCCCCCAAAACCGCTTCTTCTGGTCAAAGATCTTAAACTAGTAATTTCTGATTACACGTACAGTCACACTCTGTTCATCATTAAGGCCATGCATGCATGTGACACCGCACATGCAACCTATAAAGCTACCAGACATCGAAATAATAGTACAGGAAATAAAACGGAAATATTTACTTAAAATAGACCTTAAAGGAATGACGAGGCCTGCATCCCATTAGTTGCAGAGTACTCTGCATAACAGAACGCGAGTACCGAAACGACGACGTCTCCTTCTTCTCGGCCGCGGAGGCGGCGTCATCATCCTCCACCACCACCACGTACAGAAGCTTCGTCAATCCCTCCGTCGCCGACATTCTTCGAGCCTAAACCCTCCCCATGCACGCAAAAACACCTAAAATCAAAGCAATCAGAACGCGGAATTCCAAAATCGGCCTCCATTACGGTAATGCAAGTCGAACAAGGAAGAAAATCTCACCTGAAAGGGGGAAATCGAGATTCCTTCTAGGGATTGTAGCAGTCGATGCAGCAGAAATTCAAGAGGAAACCATGAAAACGAAGAGGACAAGGAAAACGAGGCGGTTTCCGAGGCGATCTGGCCATTTGTACTGCGGCCTGCTTCCACGCATCATTGTCTCTGTGCCTCCACGAGTCAATATAACCGACGAGGTTACTTTTTCGAATTGACAGATTTGGGCTTGTGATGCTGCGTAATTACTCGAGAAAAGATGTTGGCAGGAGGAAAAATAAGAATACTATCTAAGGACAATTGTGTAAAGAAAGTAAAGGAAAGTATCTAAGGATGTAGGTATAAGGAAAGTATCTAAGGGAAAATGTACAAATTTGTCTCTTAATTTATACTTCGGTTTAAATTGGACCTTTAATTATTTTTTTGTTCAAATATACATTAAATACAAAATAAATAGAACCTTTCTAAATATTAAAATAACTAAATATATTTCAAAAGTATTTAATAAATCTAAAAGTAACAAATTAAATAAATAAAAATGTATATGAAATATTAAGAAAAATATTTAAAATTATTTAATAGAATTCTATGAAATTATTTAAATAAAGTAAAGAAATTATATTACACTAAATCCATAATTTATTGAATATTTTCTAAGTTTATTAAATTATTTTAGATTCATTATTTTATGTGGTTAATTTTCTTGATTTTTAAATATATTATTATATTTAATTTTAAAAAAATTGTATTTATTAAATATTTTTAAAATATATTTAGTTATTTTAATATTTCAAAGGATTCTATTTGTCTTGAATTTAAAAGTTCAGAGGTGTATTCGTCTTATTTAAAAAAAATTAATGCCTTTTTGGACGAAAAAATATTTCAGGGTCTATTAAGACTATGATTCTTTTAAATAAATCTAATAAAAAGGTTAGTATTATTTTCAATGTTCGATTAGTATCGATCAAATATTTTTAAATCATGAAATTAAGGTATTTGGACATATAAGCCGAACATCTCAAAACATGTTCGATTGGTATAACCCAACACCGTTATATTTAGAGGAAACTGGAGCATTCATAGGTCAATTCAGAAATAAATATTGTAACTAAAATCAAACATTCCACACCGGTTTGTACTGATAATAAATGCATATATTCTTTGATTGAATTTCAGGTTAAATATTTGAATCAGAAAATTTGGAATAAAGAGTCTGAGAAACACTAGCTACATTAAATGGATTTTAAATTCCTAAGTCTATAATAAATGGATATTAAATACGTCAAGACTGTCTTTTTTTATTGAGGGATTTAATTTGAGGAGATGGTTTGTGATTTAAATATGAAGTATATTTGAAATTAAAATTAAAATACTCAAAATAAATAAATAACTAACATGACATGGATATGTTTCTCCGATTCAGTTTGGCTATGTTTGATTGTGGCTGGAGGTGGCTGGAGCACTGTTGGCTGGGCCAAGTAGGCTGGAGTAAGTAGACTGGGGGAAAGAGATGTGAACTTTCTACTTGACCATTGTATTCCTCCCCATAACTTATGTGGTACTAGTGGAAAAGGATAGATTAGATTCATGAGTTAGACAATATTTGATTGTTGCGGAGAATACAAAATTAATGGTTAATTTTGATTTACATCTACGCACTAATTCAAAAGTGTATATAAGATTAACTGAAATTGTCAAAATTCCTATCAATATTAAAGCCAAAAGGGCCTCGACAATGGGCTCAGGTTCTATCTATAATGTATTGGGCCAATATAATCCAATTGGGCCTAATACAGCTGTTATTCCAAATCAACTGAGCAGCTTATAATTCAATTTCAATCCACCAAGTGGCAAAAATGTTTTCAGCTACAAAATTTAACAGATGAATTTATGTCACTCAATTGGCCTGGTACATTTTCTACAAAACAGAAGCTACATGAACCCCACCCCTCTTAAACTACTGTTGTTCATCACACTGAATAGCTGCCATCCGGTACCTCAGAACCACCAGCCGCCGCCGCCGCAAGTGTCTTCGGCTTGGGCTTCTCCACCACAATAGCTTGTGTGGTCAGCACCATTCCGGCAACCGAAGCTGAATTTTGTAGCGCGCATCTTGTCACCTTAGCTGGGTCGATCACTCCGGCTTCGATCAAATTCTCGTATACATCTGTCATCGCATTGTAACCGAACTCCCATTCGCCGGCTTTTATCTTATCTACAATCACTTCACCTTCCACTCCAGCGTTTTGTGCAATCAGAGCCGCTGGTGCTACTAACGCCTGCGATCACAACAATTTCCGGGTTCAATAACAAGCAAAGAATGTAAAAGTCAGCCAATTTTTGTCCAATGCTTACCTTCTGGATAATATCGGCTCCAAGCCGCTCATCGGCATCTTCAAGCTTTTCCTTGATCGCAGTCACATAAGCCGAAAGATGCACCAATGCAGCGCCACCACCTGGCACAATGCCTTCCTCAATAGCAGCAAAAGTCGCATTCTTGGCATCCTCAATGCGTAGCTTCCTATCCTCGAGCTCGGTCTCTGTTGCGGCACCAACTTTGATGACAGCAACCCCACCGGACAGTTTGGCGATTCTCTCCGCAAGCTTCTCAGAGTCGTACACTGAGTCAGTCTGGGACAACTCCTTCTTTAATTGAGCAATCCTTGCTTGCAGCTCATCCTTAGATGCAGCGTCGGCTATGACCGTTGTTGAATCTTTGCTGATCGTTATCTTTCTTGCCATGCCTAACTGGTCTATATCGGTTTTCTCCACTAGCAAGCCCAAGTCCGTTGCTTGATACTCAGCTCCTGATTTCATTCGGAAAAATATTAAACAAAATGTTAGAATGAGACGGAGTTTTATCGCTTTAGGGCCCAACTGATAGATTGACTATCATTCCGTGAAGATGAAACCTATTGGATAAAGACCTACAAATCAAAGACCTTGTTTAGTATCTTGCAATTCCTACTTACCGAAAAGCATTTTTAAGGTAATAAAAAAAAAATAGAAAGAACAAGAAATAAAATTATTAGATAGATAAGGCTGGAGATTGCAAGATGCCATATAGGGTCTTAAAATTGTTAGTCATCAATTAATAGGTTAAGTCTTCAGGCCTTGAGTTGATAATTAACCAAAATTCCAATCACATAAAGTGAGAAAACAAAAAAAGTTTGGTATTTTCTTGCTACCTGTCATGATGGCGATATCTTGAAGAAGGGCTTTACGCCTTTCTCCAAAGCCGGGTGCTTTGATTGCAGCCACATTAAGAATACCTCGTAGCTTGTTTACAACAAGAGTGGCCAAAGCCTCTCCAGTGACATCTTCTGCAATTATAAGTAATGGCGATCTTAACTGTGTGGTCTTCTCTAGCAAGGGAATGATGTCCTTTATTGCGGAAATCTTTTGGTCTGTAACTAATACTCTTGCATTTTCAAACTCAACTAGTAGCTTTTCCGGGTTTGTGACAAATTGTGGGGAGATATATCCTCTATCAATCTGTGATACAAGGATGACATGTTAATCCATCATCGAGATAGACAGAGAGAAAAATAAAACAGAGAGAAAGAGAGTGATTGACCTCCATTCCTTCTTCTACATCAACAGTGGTTTCAAAGGAAGAAGATGACTCAATAGACAAGACGCCATCAGGTCCGACCTTGTCAACAGCATCAGCAATCATTTCCCCAATCAAATCATCATTACCAGAGGAGATTGCAGCAATAGCTGCATTTTTAAATCCGTATAACAATTAGCTAAGGCACTAACCAATCAGCATACAGCAGGCAATATTAAAGAACTTGGCCTAATAAAAGCAATACCTTTGATATCATCGCGACCCTTGATGGGCCTAGATTTCCTTTCAAGCTCCTCAATCAATCCCGCCACAGTTTTGTCAATGCCCTTCTTCAACGAAACTGGATTAGCACCAGATGTGACGCTTAGAAGGCCCAGTTTGATAATTTCACGAGCAAGAATCGATGCTGTAGTTGTCCCATCACCAGCAGAATCATTCGTCTTGCTAGCAACCTACAAACACAATTCAAAGATTCACTATCAAAGAACACCAACAATTATTCATTACCTAATGAAAATATATTAGTGTTAAAAAGAAAAGAACCAACCTCTCTGATCAAAGCAGCACCTGCGTTTTCCATTGGATCAGGCAACTCAATGGCCCTCGCAATAGTCACCCCATCATTGACAACCTTAGGGGAACCATACTCATCCAACACAACATTCCTTCCTACACATTATCATATAGAACCGTTTTTAAGCATATGCACCTTGTATAAGAAAACTCGAGCACGAATCTATAATCCACGTAGACCCTTATCTTCAAAATAATTTATGCTCCTCAAAGCAAAAGGACCTATGTGGACCAATAAGGTAAACACTCCCTTAAAACAAGAAGACATAATTCAGCCACACGACTCTATCTCGAGTGCTGATGTGCACTCACCATTAGAGAATACCTTGTACATATTACTCACTAAGAGTAGATAAGATCGACATTGAAACCTTACATTTAGTATCCACAATATTTGCACATAGTATGTGTGTGATTGCGTGTTTCTCTAGTAACAAGAACACTTGCAGAAACCCGAATTCTGGTTAATAGGCTCAGGATTTAACTGACACAATCAGATGATGGATGCTTAATTTAAAACCGTTTCATCAAAGGAACAGTTGAAAATGAGAATTGCTAATCATACCTCATTATCATAATTATTAAAATCGAAACAAAAACGGCTAAAACTGCAACAATACAAGCAATTGCACAATTCTAGAAGTTTCGGAAGAATTACCTCTGGGGCCGAGAGTAAGACCAACAGCATCGGCAAGCTTATCGATACCAGCCTGCATTGCAGCCCTTGACTTCTGCCCAAATAAAATGTCCTTAGCATTGGCCCTCACTACAAACCGATTTTTCGCTCCTTTCTGCCCCTGCTGCAACTGGCTCACTCTTCTACTCTTCAATCGCCACTGTAACAAAATCCGAGGAGAACATAATCAGCTAAACAAAGAGGAACCAGCAAAAGAACAGGAAAATTGAAAATTGAAAATGATAAGAGCAGATGCAAAATAAGAGAGAGATAGTACTTGTTTGGAAACGGAAGGAAGAATAGAGGCGGAAGTAATAGCATTAGCGGAAGCCATGGAAGATGGGGTTTTGCAGAGGTTCTGGATAAGGAAGGAGGAAGAAGAATAAGATATGGGTAAGGTGGAGTGCAACTAGACTAAAGAGTGAGGCTTATAGAATGTGGAGGATGCCTTCCAGAAGATTCTTTTTTTGGTTCGACAACTCCGCTTGGTTTATAATTTTTTTTATCTCCACATTTTTTTGCCTCTCATTAATTTTTTTGCCTTCCAGAATGTGGAATTGCTTGTAGAAAATAAAAATTATAACATAATAATAATCCTTAATTTAAATTTAAAGAAAAAAAGCGTCCTCCACCTCATAATTTATGTAATACTACCCCTTATGTATACTACCCATTTCTTTTTTAGATGTTATTTTAGTTTTTAGATAATAGAGTTAAAAACAGGGGAAATGGATAAATAAACTTTTATCTGAATTTTCTCTTTTCCGTCAAATTCCTTAAATTTTCGCCCTATTTCCTTTATATTGTCTTTCTTTCCATTAATTTATGGTATTGAAAATGGTAGGTTAAAAATTAGAGACTTTTTAGGAATAGTATTGGAAGAAATTGGGTAAAAAAGTAAAAGACATCTATTTATAAACAAATCATAAAACCTAACTGTCCACCACTATCAATTAATCTTATATAATACAAAAAAAAAATCTAATTATTATTCAATAGAACTCACTGCTTACAACATTGTAGTTTATACCCAAAATCATTGATAGCTTTGCTTTAGAGTGAAATTTGAGAATTGAGGTTGGAAATAAAACCAAGCATGAATTTCCAATAGTGTGGGGGTCTTTAAAAAAACAATATGATAAATAAATTGTTAATTAATTACTAAAATAATAGAATTGATGTGTGAAAAATTCAGGAAATAACTTCACACTAGTAATCAAACCTCCACAAATAGTTGCGTGTAGTGGTTACTTTGAATAATGTCATCTAATACTTTGAATAATAAGATGAAACGCGAAATGGAATAAAAGATCTCAAATAGTTGCCTAACAAGGACTAAATACAATGGAATACAAACATTGCGCAGAAACCATGAAAAACAAACTTTACAAGTACATGGACCTAAAGGCCCCTGCATAGTAAAGCAAACAAGTAGCACTAGAAATGGCTAAGGAATGCCCTTATTGGGAAATTAGAAACGAACAAGTCACTGATACTGAATTTCCATCTCTACCCTCGACGAGTTAGCATGAACACACTACAGAGGTTTCATTGATCCAAACAATCAGAGCATAACACGTCGGATGAGACAAAAATGTTTGTTAGGAAAGAATCGGATCTGGTAGCGTTGGTAGGTTAACAGTCGAGGTTGCAAGTTGTCGATTGCATCACAGCTCGTCGTCTGCAGACAGGGGAGATTCAGGGTCAGATAATTTGAGAAAGCATTGAAGAGATTATAAATGTATACTAATAATTACCATTTCAACAATTATAATCATCTGGTAATTCGATATGTTCGTGTTGAGCAGCCTGCCACCTCTTCTTCTTTTTTGTTCGAAATGTGGGGCAATCTGGAAAATATAATGTAATAGACAGACTGTTTTACTACCTTTGTAGAGAAATGAACTTGGAAAATTCAGTTATTCACGATATTGTTTTAAAAAATAAAAATATATTGATATGTCGGATTAGTATGCTTGCGTGCTACAACGAAGATCAGCAACACCACATTCAATCTCCAAATTTTGACATATTTTACGCACTGCTCAATATGCTCTCAGATTATCTATGTTTTCCAGAAGTAGTTCAATTTGAATTCGAACAATATGCGAACCATTACCTCCCGCAGGATATATTGAGTTGTAATGAACCTCAGCCCAGAAGCTCAAGAAAATAACTGCAGAAGAGATTACATATCTGTTCAGTATTATGAGATTAGATTAATATAAGTTCCGTCAAGTCGCCAAGACGTACAGCTTACCTCGTTCAGACTTTTGAATGCTTGGTAAAATCTCGATGTAACAGGTGTCCTTAAATGACGTTATGACAAATATTTTTATTCCATACTGCACCAAGTCAAGAAAGAAGTTCAGTCTGCACGATTCACTCGTTTAACGACCCAAATTGCAACCATTGTACAAAATGCAACATCAAGGAAACACACGTAAGAGTAGAGAGAATATTGATATATACAAGCTGATAAACTGATGCCGAATATAAGGAAGATTTTTCGTTAACACGGTGATTTTTTGTGTACCCCGTGATTTTTCGTTTAACATTTATAATATGCAAGAAAAAACATACAGAATCAGCAGCAGCTTGCAACGTGACATGATCTCCCCACTCTCCGCTCCTAATGACCATTAGGATAAATATCAGAAGTCAGTCAAACACACACACACACACACACACACACACACACACAAAGTCATCAAAGATAAAGGGATGATCTCCTGTAAGATGGTCTTAGGGTAAGATGGATGGTATAAATAGTCAAATACATGTTGAAGAAGATCAACACGGTCAACATAGTTGAGCATATTTAACTCTTCCGTCCAGCTTACCGTAAGACCGTCTTGAGGTTTTGCCAAAGTTTTAAGTGTTGAGATATACTTGGACATCTTCGTCAAATAGTGTTCATAAGCCATGGGTACATATCCCTCGTATATCTCTGGGCACGACCTAAGCTAGACTCCAAATTGTTGGCAGATGAAACATCAGTCCAAGCAAAATTAAGCTAAAATTTTAAGGAAAAGGGCATGCATGCAATATGTACGTGCTAACCTGATTTACAATCTGCTGTCGGACAAATTTGTGATGCTCAGGAGTACGGTAAAATTGGTCTGACAAAGCTCGAAACTGAAAAAACCTAAACTCTAATTAGCCATGTCTGGTAAATTTTATTGATAGAGTACTAAGGTTTCATCATAAGTATCAAATACATATTCATATACATGGTTATAGATTCATGGTTTTGAGCTCTGTTAAATTACTTCACACATACATAATTTTTCAGACAAAAATAGTTAGAGAATTGTAAATTGGTATTTGTGAAAACTCCAAAGTGCCGTTGATTTGCCATCGAATCTGGAAGATGTAAGCCTGAACATTCCAATCCAAATAAATCTAAAGAAATTTGCTCTTGCATTAATGAATATGTCATTGCAATCTAAACAAAAATTGCATCTGTGAGGTCTCATGAACTCGTACAGTTTACTTAGGCCCGCCCATACTATCTACTGAAAAATCTTTGCCCATGTAAAATATTTTTTACGCATACCAAGAAGAGCAGAAAATGTGACAGAGAAGTAACAAGAAAAAAGTTGAAAAGGGTAAATTCAAAACTGACCTGGCAATTACCATCACCTTGAACCTTGAATTCTACCAGCTCGTACACCTGTAATCTACAAAGGATAACATTACTCGGATTGATATTCGAGATAGAAATGCATAATTATGTGACATGACATCGTTGATTAGAATCACATTTAAAAGATGTAGGCTCTATTTTTTACTTGAAAGATAATGCAACTAAAAGAAGCTATAGCAACGGAACATCGATATTGTGGTGATGTTGTTATCTACTCAATCACCCACCAAAACTAAGAGGAATACGAATACACATATATGTTAATCGCTTATAAAAGTATATTACTTACTTTTACATCAGAATTTTACGTAAAGAGAAGTCTTTTATACCTGTCCAAAAGCCTTTGATGATCTACAGTTGCTTCATCTAAGGAGGGTATTTCACCGTTAATTTTTGGAATATGCTGCAAAGATAAAGCACAGGTTTAAACTTTAAGCGAATGCTAATGCCTGCATTTATTATTATTCTTTTGCTGCAGTCAAGCAAGCAGAGGGTATTTAATAATATACGACAATAATTCAAGTAGACAGAAGGGAAAAAATCCCAGAAGATGTTGACAAGACAAGAGAAGAAAAGAGCAGATTTTAGATCATGTGTTAATAATCAGTTAAAAGCTGTACGTCAATTTATTGCTCGCGATCGGCATAATTCCATCCTATTATGGAATTTTAATTATCATTTACAGAATGCATTACGTGTAAGTATGCAGTTGGAAAGAATTATGCAAACTGAGAACAACCCAAAACCTTTAACTACCTACAGGGGCTTAAACACAAGCAGGAAGAATTTAACAATCTGCTGTTTTGCTTCATTTCAACAAGAAATCTATATGACAGAGTCGAACAGTTAAACTGCTCAAGATGAAAAGAAAAGTGACCTGCTTTATGTGCAAGCCTCTATTAAATGATCAGCTAAGACATATAACTCATAAAGCCAAGCATTAAAAAAGCAATAAGCATCAAGTGGAATCGTATAAGAAAATCTCTCTATTGTCAAGGGTAGGAGTAGAATATCATATAATTCACTTTCTGCTTTCTACTACATGAATTGAGTACACTTACGGGAATAGGAACCATCTGGTTCAATCTTTTGCCCACTTCCCCATCGAAAGCATACTCATCCATTAGATCTAGTGAATGTGACCACTCGTCTCCACAATACGATTGATCTCCTGGGCTAGAACATGAAGCAGAATTTCCAAAATCAGTTTCTTCTTCATGGTGATTATCATTTCCTACAAGTCATAAAGAAACTAATTATGATCCATCAAAACAAGTAATTAAAACTAGAGAAAGATCTGCTCGAAATCACCGTACCATCGACAACATAACTGTAGTTACCAACTGAATGTGGAAACCAATCCTGAGAACAAAATGGCGTTTCTAGGTGCTCAACTCCGTCTTGGAAAGGCTTAACTGGTTCGGTTACTGAAAGTTGTGATAGTCCTTCTTGAAGACAGTTTATGTTAAGGTTGGGGTCTCCTGTATAACTGCAGTCTGCATTATACTGATATCCTTTTATGTAATTCCCCGAATAGCAGTCAGCATTATGTTGTGCAACGGAACCACAATACCCACAATTAGAATATGGGTCGCCATCGAAAAGCTGAAGCCCCCAACGTACAACATCAGGATCTTGCTCGTATGTAATCATGTTGAATGTACAACAATATGCGAGGCCCCAAAAACACCGAGCAGAATAGAATATCTGCCAAATGAATAGGAGAATCAAGAAAGGCACGACTATGAACACTCTTACTCTATAGAGAAAACATGGCACATTCTTCCAAAGAACAAAGCCAAAATATTTTACTAATTTTTAGCGATTAACAAGAACTTTCATGGCACAGATTTCATCATGTCAATTTATAGAGAAAACACGAACGTACTACTTGGACACGAGCCTTAGCTATCCCTTAAACCTGGATATCTTCCGCCACATCAATTGATCCTAGATCTAAAACATAACAACATACACATCTTATTAGCAAATGTCATATCTTATCAAGCACAATCCAATTGAAGGAGAGAAAGCTGGGTTTCTTCAACTGGATTTCGTTTCCACATCAGATTATCAGTCCATTGCCTTCAATTAGTCACTAAATTTTTCAAAGTA
>JAUEKW010072422.1:0-21935 GCA_032274785.1 Ajuga reptans
CTTGATACAAAATAAAGTTTAGGTTAAAAACGGAAAAAACGTGCAAAGTTCAGGGTGAAATTTGATATTAACCCTTTAAAGTATTACTTTTTTGGGCAAAAGTATTATTGGTTTGGGCAAAATTATCACTTTTTTCTATAAAATTGTATTTTGTCACACGCTGTCACACCGTGTGACCGCCACACCCGACGAGTCACTCATATAAATTAGGGGCAAATCTTTTCCCTAATTTTAATTAATAATAATAATAATAATAATAATAATAATAATAATAATAATAATAATAATAATAATAATAATAATAATTCAAATGAAAAAAACCAAACCTGAAGCCACGTGGCTTTAGCGGTAAATATCTTTCTCCGGCAACAAAACCCTAAACCCTAAATGAGCCCTCTTTCATAGTCACTCAAATCTGTTAAACGTACACTCGGACTCTCTTCACCACCGCCAAACATTACAACACAACGCAGACACTCTCTCCACCACCGCCGCTCCACCGTCATGGCGGGAACATCAATTTCGTCTCAGCTACAGGCAATCAAGAGCGTCTTAAACACCTCCACCGATCCTGAACCCGGTAAGCGCAGGCCGTTAACGCGTCCCTCAATACTATTCGATGCCAAAGCAGCGGCAGATGTTGACCTCGACACCATCCTCAATATCGCCCTTCCTGGTAAAAAAAATTGCGCATTTGGTCATAGTTAGAATTAAAATTGTGCAGCGCCGTTCTATAGTTCTCAATTCTTTTACTCTGTTTTTAAACAGGTTTGGAGGTTCTAATACATACGGAGGAGCGGTTTAGGAATTACAAGAATGACTTATTCAGTTACCAGAGCAAGGAGCTAGATAGGGAGTTGGTTGGTCAAGAAGAAAACAGACGAATTAATGCATCCGTTAGCTCGTATTTACGGTTATTATCTGGATATCTTGAGTCGAATTCTGCTTTGAAGACGCTGGAGTATTTAATTCGTAGATACAAGTATGTTTTTATTTATTTATTTTATTTATTTATCATTCATCGTGTTTTCATTTCAAGATATATTTGCCTTGTGTTCTGGTTGGAGATTCTGATTATTTAATACCTTATTCTGTGAATTGTAGGGCTCATGTTTACAATGCCGAAGACCTGATTTTATGTGCATTGCCGTACCATGACGCACATGTATTTGTTCAAATAGTGCAATTAATTGATACAGGGTAAGTCTATGGACGAGTCCTTTTGGGTTGATAACTTGAAACTTTAGGTCTATGCTGTCTTCACCTTGTTCCGTTATGATCTCAATTTTATTATAGATGTACTGGATAAGTGATACCAACACAACTTGTCCGCTTTAATTGATTGAATTGGTGGTGTAGAAACATGAAATGGAAGTTTCTTGATGGAGTTAAAGCATCAGGTGCACGGCTACCAAGAGAGGTCATTGTGCAGCAGTGTATCCGAGATATGGGGGTTCTGGAGGCTATTTGTAATTATGTATGAACTTTTGACCTTATGATTCTTTAATTAGCAACTCTGCATACCTCTGCTCCTATCATGAGTACCTGAAAGGGTTGATCTTTTAGGCTACACCGGTGAAAAAGATTCAACCGTCAAAGCCTGTCATTGGCTTCTGTACAGCGATTATTTTTGAGGTCTTGGGGCTTGTTACGGTGGATAGTGATACTGTTAAGAGGATTCTCCCGTATGTGAATTCTGGGCTGCAACTTGGTGCAAAAGGACTGAACCAGAAGGTCAAGTTCCAGCATAATTTCTCGTATTCCCTTTTTTTTCCCCAGCCTGTAGAAATTCACATTCTAAGAGGAGGTCTTCTTTACTCTATGCAGGCAGCGGCTCTAATGATTGTAAGTTTACTGGCGCAAAAGGCAGCTATGGCATCAAATGTTGTCAAAAGCTTGTTGCATTCAGTAGCTGGCGTGGCTAAGGCAGATGCAAAAGGAGGTGACTTAAGATGGTTGCGCATGTCAGTTATGACCATGATCACCGTTGTTCAGGTACTAATACCCGCAGATTTTATTGGGAAAAGTTAGATTTGTCGATAACATTATTTCTACCTTGTTTGTGCATGTTAAGCTAGTTTTGGGTTGTTTCTCTTGTAGTGGATTAAGCATGCTGCAATATTTGTTACTTATGGTAGCTTGCACTGTAAATTTGAAGTATTAGGGTTATCTTGGCCAATCACTAACCTTGTGTATGTTTTCTAGCTTCAATCTGTGGAATCAATCCCCAAGAAAACAGTGGACATCATAAATGAAATCAGGTAGTCATTTATTAATCTCCATTGGCCTAGTCTGAAGCTCGCTTAAATTTGAAGTGTCTGAAGATGGAGTTTCTTATTATGATCTCCTTGAATCTGCAGGGATATTTCTGAAATCCTTTCAGGTTTGACCAAGGACTTTAATATTGATAAGTTCTTAGCTGTGCTTCTGGAATCCTTAACTGAACACAGGTTGGTGATGCCATCTTTCTCCTTATAGTCAATAATCTAACTTCTACTTTAGTCGAACTAAATATTTTTCTTTATAGTGCTTCTGATGATCTGTGCCATCGCACTTTATTGTCAATAATTGAGACTGTACCTATGAATTCTCATGTTAATCACATAGCCTCTAGACTTGTTGCTGCACATCTAAAGATATCTCAGGGAAAATCTGAATCAGGTTTGTATTTTTGCCTAAACTTTTAATGTTCTACTTCTTTCTCCCTTTTGCATAAGTACTTGTAGATTTGCTGTTTTTACCAGCTAGATGAGTTTTAACAATCTAATGTTTGAGTCCTTTGTAATTTGGCCTGTTTTATTAGGCTGCCAAGATAAAAAGATTTTGGTTTCCATTTGTGATAAGTATCCAAATGAATCACGCGAAGCCTTCTATAGTTTCTTAAAGGTCGACTCTTCCCTCTTTCTTCTTGTTTCCTGTTGATTAATGGTACTAATTACTTTCAATTCTTCATATGGAATTATATAGGACCCTACGATACAGTCGAAGAAGGCCAAATCAAATTATGATGTACTCTGTAAGATATTTGATGACCATGTAGATGCATCGCAAGAAGTACCTAATTCAAAAATTCTTTTTGCTCTGGAACACCCGGAGGTAACATTCTCTGACTCGGTGAAAATTGGAATGCTTTCGTTATCCACTTCTGTTATAGTGTACCTTCAGTTTCTTTATTTTTATTTTATTGTTTTGGTCCTTACTGACTTATCTTTATTGATAGCACAACTACTACTGAGAGTTTTAATTCCTTAACCAATGCATTTGTTTTTTCTTTTTCAAATTTTATTATTATTTTAAAACAGGCTGAGATTCGAAGGTCAGCAGTTTCGGGCTTGGACGTAGTTAAAATTCTGGGAGAGAAAGCTGCTGGCTCAGAGGTGACGCCTCACTGCCTTTCTATCCATTCTATATCGATATTATGTGCCACAAACTAGTTATTTGAGACCTTTCAAATTCTTAAGCATCATAATGCCTTTGTAGATGCTGTTGTAAGACTTTATTTTATATCTTTTTCCCGTTGCTGGTAATTTTAGAATTAGTTGTTTTCATGCTTCCTGCACTCTGATGGATCTTTGCTAGTGTAATGTAATATACATTCACGTTAGGACTAATCTCCAAACTTATCTTTACTTCACGTAGTGACATAATTCTATTATTTTTTTTTGCCTGAGAAGTAAATACTTATGTGGTCATGTGATGGATGAAAGTATTATTGCACTGTATTGATTTTCTTGTGATTACTTAAAGACTCTTACAAGGTTGACTCACGGATCATGTGATGGATGGAAGTATTATTACACTCACACTGTATTGATTTTCTTGTAATTACTTAAAGACTCTTACACGGTTGACTCACGGATCATTGCTCCCTTTACCACTGAACATTTAAGTTGCAACTTGCAACTGCTTTTTAGTGAATCCTACAAGTGAAAAGTAATACAAAAACTTATTTTATGTTTGTAGTTTCTTCTGTTTTTTGCTGTATTTGTAATATGTTCTTCCATTTGCCCAGAAATTTCATGCAATTCAGGATGCACTACTTCGCCGCCTTTATGATGATGATCTAAATGTTGTACTGGCTGTTCTGAATTTGAAGAATTTGACTGAAATATTATGTTCGCCGCTCCTTATTGAAGCATTACAACATATGCTTCATAGATGCATTCAGATTGTGCTGTCAAGTGAGTTTGCTGTTAACTACTATTTCTTATTTTGCTTATACTCTATTTTACTGCTTGAAGGCACTGAATATTTTGAAGATTCTTGTTAAAATGTTATTTGATAAGGATGAAACTAATATTACACATGCTTAACTGAAAATTAACTTCATATAATTGTTGGTCACTTCTTTATTCATCAAGTAACAATAATAATTAGATTATTGCATATTTTCTCTATCAAACCCACTTTGTCTGTAGACCACTCTCATCCTTGAGTAAGTAAAAAAACATGGACTTGCATAGGAAACACTTATTAGTCTAGGAGTTGGTGTTCCGTCACTTGCAATATATCCATATACAGCTGACTTAAAATTGTTGAATGTGCTATAGGTTCCATCTTATGCATTCTGATATCAACTTTTGCTCATTGGCTGTTTTGTACTGCAGGTTCGTCAACAAGCACCTCTGTCCTCAGTGATACTGCTTTATCGGTCCTGCAACAAGCTATCACTAGTTTCAAAGGGGAAGAATTTGTGACGACATTAGCAACAACGATCTTCCCTTTACTCTTCATTCAACCTAAGGTTTCCATCATATACTTAACTTTAATTTACTGCCTAATGTATTTTGATATGTGTTTCCGGATAGTATTTAGGTTTTTCCTATGTTAACCAGACTCGGAGATTGAACTTGAAGGCTTTGGAATTAGCTAAAGCGTTGAACTGGCCTTTCTATGAGAACTTGGTACTTCCAGCGACTGAGAAGGTATGCAGATAATAAAAAGCAAATTCCAGTCGATATATTTCTGTGGCTAGTTGATCTGGTAGTTCTACTAATTAATTTGGCTAGTGCGTAGTTGAAGTTGTCTTGGTGAGGTAGAGGTGCGCATTGGGCAGGAAGCACTTGGCTTTTCGAATAAATAGCCTGTACTTGTTTCTATATATATGTATATATATAAAATTTATTACTAACTACTGAGACCATCTCCAGCAGTCTGAACCACTCTAACCTTGATTTATATTAACCTTGTTTTGGAATTGATGTCAGCAATAGCCTTTATTTAAGTAACACAGTAGAAGCACAATCTTAAGGATGCAAGGGGAAGGGCATATTTTTAAACCTAAGGTCTGGCAGTAATACCATATAATTACAAGACGACACTGAATCCACAAGAAAAGGGTCAAAGACAGGTTATAACTGTGAATGGTGAGACTTAAGTTAAGGTACCTCGTGATTTGGTTGAATACTCACGTTGGTAATTAGTTTAATCCCACATCATGTCAGTTATATCAGAGTTTGTGATTGGTTGAAGTCTTGCGTTAGTAGTTAGTTTAATCATACTTCATTTCTGTTGGTCATTAGAATGGCATACACTGAATCTCTTTGTGCTTAAGACTAATCCCAATATGATCGGCAGTTCATTCGGAGCAAAGATCACATTTATGTGACCATAGGGAGACGAGGTTTTTGCTACCACAGCTTAGATCAAATTTAGCTATTGGATTTTCTGGGTGGGGGAGTGAAGAGAGGTTGGGGTGGTGGTCGTGGAATGAAGATACAGCTCGGCTGAGGAGATGTTATTCCCAGATAGATGGACCTACTGATGGTGCTGTTGGGTGGCAGATTGTATTGACAATTCTTCAAGGAGTAAAGTGTGTTCTGGGTACAAATCCATGAACAGAAAACGTTTTTCAACTACAGATACTGTTTAGTTGTTGTTAATGGAGCTCGATAGATTATAGAATGTAAAATCATTAGAGTTTAGTAAATAATTGACTTTTTGGGTGAATAAAAACACGACTATATGAATGACAAATAGTCAGTTTTGTTTTTGGAGAAAGAAAATAAAGACCAAACAGGGTAAATTTTCAAGTATCTAGTTTGTTTTATTCGGTGCTTCTTCCAAGATAGATGGACCTATTGAGATGCTGTTGGATGGAAAATTGTATTGACAATTCTTCGAGGAGTAAAGTGTGTTCTGTGTACAATCCATGAACTGAAAACTTTTTTCAACTACAGATTTTGTTTAGTTGTTGTTAATGGAGTTCGGTAGATCATAGAATGTAAAATCATTAGAGTATAGTAAATAATTGACTTTTTGGGTGAATAAAAACACGACTATATGAATGACAAATAAACATTTTTGTTTTTTGGAGAAAGAAAATAAAGATACCAAACAGGGTAAATTTTCAAGTATCTGGTTTGTTTTATTTGGTCTTCCTCTCTGTTAATTAAAGGCTTCTTTTTTAGCCATGGAGCTTTATGGATAGCAATAGCCATGGCCAAAGTAGTGTTCTCATGTTATATTTCTCTGGAGTTAACAGGACTGGGCAGCATGCTTTCTACATAGGCATTGCCTGACCATGAATACAAACTTTGTGATAAATTCAAGAAACTGATTATTGGAAACAGATTTGGTTGATAATTCAAGAAACATATGTTGCCTAACTGTGTACAGAATCCTAATTCTGAATGCAGTTTGGAATTGACCGTATGACATTCTGGTTTGACTACAATTCTCAAATGGTTGCAGAAATTGGATATAGGACGCATATCTGCAATTAATATCGAAAACATCAGTAAGCTTGCAGAAACCTTCTTGTTAAGCCCTGAAGTATTCATGCCGTGGCTTGTCAAATGCTGCAACTCCCATGAGCTTTCAAAGGCATTATTCTTCTTGGTTTTGCTACAGTCCTTGAAGATGCTGAAAATGGGTAAGTATGTCTCTGATATTTATGCTTAAATCATTTCCTGTGTTCTATGCTTGTATCATGTAATGAAATGCCCTTTTCATAAATTATTATGTTTATGACCTAGATGTTAAGACTGGTAATTGTCACCTACATTAGGAGTTACCTGGAATTTAATGTACCAGTAAGTTTAGATTTCAAGGATTCTTCGAGTAAGCGGATACTAAATATGAAGCGTATGCTAGCGTGCCACCATGTAATTGGTCCCCTGCACTCTAGCCAAGATAAGAAGCTTTTTTTAGTGCACTCAGTAACGAAAGGGAAGAAGCTCTTGTCTATGATCAATCATGATTGGTGTTCTATAGTCTAGAATCTTTCTGTACTATAAATCATTGACGTTAGGTCTGTATGCTTGAGATAGTGAGAGAAAGTTCTAGTTGGATATTTATCTTTCCGGTTCAGAATATGTTGCTTAGACTCAGGTACATGTATTGGAATATGTTTGATATCAATCATGTCTTCAGAGTAGTAATAATAACTCCGGGTGGATTCGTTGTTGCTTAGATTCTGGTACATGTATTTAATATGGGTACATATCTGGGTGTTAGGCTTCTTACTGCTTAAAATTGAGGATATTTGGGTAATAGATATGGAGGATCCAAAATCAGGCTATGGATGGTGTGAATATTCTATACATACTCGTAAAAAATGTTAATATTTTGTATGCAGTTATTTAGTTAAAATATTAATTACATTGTAGCATTTATGTTGTGTTTTGTTATTGATATAGTATTTTATCTAACCAAAAGTAAAATTGTGATATTACGTTTTAGTCAAAAGAGAAAAGTATTTCAAGCAATTGAAGTTGTATCCACGTTTAGGACTAAAGGCCGGGCAAGGATTCCACAATCTTACCTGTATCACGTTCCATGGTCACAGTTTTCAAATGATGAGCCTTGGCATCTTCAGTGTGAAATTACTTGTGAATTAAGCAAGATTTTTAGTATTATGTTATTAAAATAGTATTTATATAGTCTCTGATCTAGTCAGGAATTGGTATTACGGTTTGTAATTTCTGGCTTTCTTGCACTGATGTACGCTGTGTGTTTGGGGATCCCTCATCCATTGTCTTTTCTTTTTTAATAAAATGTCTTCTTTCGTATAAAAACGTATTTATCTAAACAAAAATGAAATTGCAATACTGCATTTAAGTCAACAGTTAAAAATGAGTCTTGCCGTCTTTAGTGTGAAATCATTTGTAAATTGAGCAAGATTTCTAGTGATATGGGAATAAGATACCGTATATTCATAGGGAGAAGATTTCAAAAGACTGCATTTTTTGCTCTCCAGATTATTGGTCATAAAAGCTGCTTGGTTCCCTGGCTATCAGGGTATGGCATGATTATTTTTACTTTTCTTTTCTTTTCTTTTTTCCCTTCACAAGCTTTTTGATAAGGGAAACTTTGGATGTGAGTTGTGATTTATGAGAAGATTTTGGAGAAGAAGTTAGATTGATGTATTGGATTAATGGTATAGTGAGTAGAATATGCATCCATAAACATGGATGTGGTTGTTTTGTGTTCTTTTGGGGATTTTTATTTTTATCTTTTATATATTGGAGGTATACAGACATTGGCAAGTTCTTTTTTTTTCTTTCTTTTTGGAATTTCTGAATGCTTTTCATTGTTGTCCGTTCTACTGATTTTGCATGTTTTGGTTTATGTTGGATTCTGTTGTTCATTTGGGCCTTTAGTCTTGGGAACTAATATATATTCAGGCACAAATGGTTTTTACTTTTTACCTCGCTGGAGCATAGTGCCTAATTGGTTGTTCCTTTAAATTTATCAGGTACTGGCGAGTTCTCTGCTTTCTTTGATTTCTGTTTTCCTATTCTCAAGACTGAATGGGAGATATTTGGATCACTGGGGATATCTTTAGAGCAGGTACAATATAATTTAATGCTGCATTCTCTGTGATTTCCATTTAATAAATTAAATAGCAACTTCTAACGAGCCATTGTATGCCAGTCCAAGAGAAGTATCCTAGATTATGATTGTAAAGGAATTCTAGAAGATCTTCAGGACACTGACATCAAAGAACTCAGTGCTCAGATCCTTGCTTCGTTATTTTTGAGTTTCTCTGAAGCTTTTATTGCAGCAGCACCTGATGATGTCTCTTTGGTCAGTCTTTCTTCACAATTTAGTACAAATGCTTACAAGTCTTGTTACATGAATCATTATGTGCCGTTGAACCTCCATTTGTCACAGGATATGAAGGGGAAGTGGGTATCCACACTTGAGGATCTATTTACATTCTTTGCGTGTCACCCTGGAGGTGCTTTCAAGAAACATCTAGAGGGCCTACTTGGGAAATACAAGATCTCTTTGACCCGAATAATGTTGAAACTTCTCACAGAGGAAGGTTTGGTTCATCCCTAGTTATCTGTTTGCATTTTGTTTCATTCGTGTATGTGGTTTTGCATGTTCTCGTGAATTTATCTTGTGTAAATTGAGCTATAGTGATTTTTCAAAAATGAAATTTGGTGTGCCCAAATATTCTTCAAAAGTGTAAAAATCTTGTACGCACGCTGGTAATGTGCAAACTATTAACAGAAGAAACTTGGGTTCTTCCATGGTTTCTCTGTTTGCCTTATTGGTTTATTCTTTATGTGCTTCTGTAAATTTATTTGGTGAGAATTTTTAAATGTTAATGATTTTGTAGAAGTGAAATGTAGTGTGCCCAGACATCGTTGACAGATCTATAGGCATATAAAGACGAGCACTAATGATCCATGTTATCATGGTCAGCTTAATTTTTCATTTGCGGACCAACTTTAAACACTTTAGATTAGTGTTCTCTTGATAAAGTTCTTGACTGAATGCCTAGATGTTAGTGTGATTCATCCATTATTAATATTTTTAAAGCTATGCTGATATCACTGGTCTTGCCTGAACATATCACTAATATAAAAGTCCAGCCATACATTAGATTCATGTTCTCAGCATTGATAAACTTCATCTTCAGAAGGTTATGTGTGGAAAATAAGATGAGTTTGCCATGAATAATGATGTCATCCTTGTGATTCCATGGTATAAAATAAAACAGAGCTGGCAACAGGCGCATCTTTCTCGAAAATGTTCAGGAATCTTGTTTCTTGAAGGGCTTAATTCGAAATGAGTGCTTCTGAATTTTTTGCAGAACATTATTTATTTAATTGTTTTCCGGTCTTTAATCTCATGGAGATCTCTTTCCTGAAAGTTCTGTTATCTAATTTTAATATTTCCTTCCCTGTTTGGTCTCTCAGGTGTTCCATATGCTGCTCAAATTGAGAGTCTTCGTTCTTTCTCACATATTTGTTCTCAGTTAGATGAGACTTTAGCTCATCAACTCCTTGCAGATTTCCCATCAGTTCTTGTTCCACTAGCATGTGATAACCAGGTTTTAGAACCTTATTCTTTTGAGTATTTAAATTTTATTATCCATTTATTTGTTACTTCCACAATTCTTCTGTAAACGGAATACTGCGACTTTCTACAGACTTGTTTCTGAATTTTTAGATTTATAAATCTGTACTTGAACAATGCTAATCTGCCCAAATTGATGCTCTTCCTCTCGTGCTAAAGAATGTTAGGCTGGTTGCCATGAGTTGCATTGAAGACCTATTTGCATTGTGGTCCCACATTACTAGGAAGGGTATGCAGTGACTGTTTGTTATTACTCTAATCCTTCATTTTTTAGTTGTGTTTCTCACCCAATTATATTGCAGGCAACAATGGAGTCTCGTTACATTTTCTTGGGGAGCTGTTGCGCTCAATTATTCAGCAGAAGAAGATGATATTATCTGACAAAAATATCCTTGCCTCTTTCTTCACATCTCTGCTGAGTTCGTCATCTGAAAGCCTTCTGGTGCATCAGGCTGTCGGGAAAAGGTTGACTTTTGATTGTGTGGATTGTCTCTTTCCTATTCCTGCAAGTGGGGTATTATCATGTTGAAGATGCATAGTGTAAAATCTGTTGTCAATACTTCATCGATCCCCCCTCTCTCTCACTCACACACGCAGACACATGACCAAAAAAACATTTAATTCGCATTGTTACCTTGCGACTAAATTAAAGTTGGATTTTTGGGTTGTGTCTAGAGAGAGTTGACCTAGGATCCTTATTGCTTCTTGTCCTGTCCACTTGTAAAGTTCTTACCTGGATTTTCAGATTTGATGAGTCCACAAAAGATGACATCCTGGTATTCGTGCTCAACCATGCTCTTGGACTTCCATCCTATGCGAAGGTTGGTGTTTCTCAAGTACTTCTCCATTGTTCACTCTCGTCTTTTCTGATTTTAGTTCAGAGGGCATTGGTGTTTGCCTTACAACTGATAAATATGTGAATAGACTCATCCTTATACGCATTACTAATTTACTTGACTAAGGAATCAGTTCAATTTTTCTCTGTTTTTTGTGGCAGCTCAAGATTCTAAGTTTGATCAAAGGTGCCGGAAGTAAACTCATGTCTGTTTCTGGGGTGAGATCATTACTAAATGATCTTTTGGAAAGTCATGGTCAATATTATATTGGGGATGGAAAGTTATGCAATAAGTTGTCACGAACTGAAGTTGACATATTGTGCCTTTTGCTGGAGGTATATTCTATGATATGTTTTCCCATTATGGTTATCATTCAAACTTAATATAGTACTTCATATATGACTTTGCATGTCTCAGAACTCTATCAGGACAAATTCATCTCATGAAGTGCATGACCTTGGAGATGTCATATTGAAGGCTTTAAGGGTCAGTAGCTTTTGTAAATTCGTGCTTTCTTTTCTTTTGTTGCTTGGTATCTTATCAGTGTTTGCACCTTCAGGTAAATGACTCTGATGATTCTGCAGCGCTGCAGCCATGTATGACAATTTTGAAAAATCTTACCAGTTCTCTTTATGGAGATATGAAGACCGAGACTCAGGTTGAGTTCATCTTCCCTGTTTAACAGTATTCAGTTTTTGGCATTTATGATATATGCAGCTTTTAATTGCACAGCGGAAGTCTGTTTGACTTAGAAATACATATAAATGCACATATTTTTTTTTTTTTTTTTGGGGTATGTGGTTGTGTTGGCTGTATTTTTATGTTAAGTAAATCCAATCCAGGGAATATGACCTATTATCTTCTTATAAAAAGATACCTATTATCATAGCTGATCTAGAATTATGGGAAAGAAATTGGTTAAGACATTTATTAGAGAGAAAAGTAGTAGGTACCACAGAATTGAGAAACTTGATGTTAGTAAGGTGAGCATTCAATACCAGACACATTGAGTAACTTGTGATGTTGAGGATACTTGGCATTACTTGATTGGTCAAACTAGCTAATCAGGTTTCCTGTTCTTGTGTTATTTGATGTTTTAAGAACTGTCAAGATTGGGATAACTTGGGCCAACGACGTTGTGAAGTGGCCGACATAAATAGGCCAATTTTATAATTGTCTCAATTGTAACGGTGTGAGACATGCTTGTCTTTCTGAGTTAATGTTCACTTTAATAGAAGCTGTAGTATACTGCAGAATTTTCCGTTTAACCCAGGCAATACTTCTTAGTTTTGCATCTCAATATTTGCTTAAGGTGGAACTTTTGATCTACGAGTCCATGGTGCTAAGGCCCCCCCCCCCCCCCACACACACACATACACATACACACAAAACAGTAAAGCCACACATCAATAGGAATACTTTAGGTGCTTGTATTTCATCATATAACTGGAGATAACCTGTGTAGAAATGTGTCTTTGTTGTACTATTGTGCTTTACATTGGCAATCATTGTTGGGTGTCTTGGACTAGGTCACTAGAGAGAAATTTGTCGCCAAAGAAATGTTCTACATATATAATTTATATGTGTATTTGTCCGTCGCAATTACATTTGTTTGCCATGGTTCTTGCAGGAGCTTATCTTCCGAAACCTTTTGGTTTTGTTCAGGAGTGCCAATGGTGGTGTACACAATTCCACTAGGGATACTCTGTTGCGAATTGATGTAGGTTCCCTTACACGTTTTTATGTATTCAGTTTCCTTCCATTTTTATAGATTATCTCATACTAGCGTTGGTTGATTCTATTATATGGTTGTCTTTAAGTGCTGCAAAAGTGGCCTTGCTACAAAATGAACTTGTGCACATAGTGACATAGTATGAAGCTCTTCTGACCTTATTTACATGTAAGGGTCGTAAATGCTCTGTTACATATTCCATCTGGCCAAAAAAAATCTTATATTTGTAGAACATTTTTTTGTTCCAAAAAGGGGTCATATTTGGAAAGTCAAAGCCAATTATTAATTTAAATTTCAATACTGCCCTTATGACAAAATGCTTAAGTTTTATATGTGTATTTTAAACCAATAGATAAATGATGGGGTATATGTGACAATCAATGGCACATACAAAAGGTTGTACCTTTTTCTAGTTGACCAAAATTATAAAGTTGTACTTTGGAGAAACATAACCCTCTTTGGAAGAAGGGAATCATATTCATGGTTGTCACCATTGCATATGAGAAAATGCGTGAGACTGTTGTCCTTATGGAGCTTGGAGCCAATCATGTTTGATATTCTTGGTGGTGATAATTTTTTTTCAGATGCTTTTTTGTATGCCAGACTAGTTGAATTGACTTCACTGATCTTGCAGATACGTTCCTCAGTTGTGGGACGGGTTCTTGATTCCATTTTGGATGCGAAAACTTGTTCAGCTGGTTCACTGCAGGGAAAGAGGCAAAAGAAATCAGCCAAACTTCAGCATCCTGATGATGCAACTCCAAACCGAGAAAACATACTGGCTCTGTTGAGTGCTCTTCTTGATGTCTTGCTGATGAAAAAGAACATGAATAACAGGTATGTTGTACATGTTTATGTAGGAATGAAGTTTGGTACACTTCTTGCTCGGAAGCTTCGTTTCAGTGTGAAACTTTTGTGGCTGATCTATTGTTTTTCTAATAAACTATTTGTAGAACTTCACTTGTTGATCCCTTATTCAAGCTCCTCCACTTGATATTTACGGATGATGAGTGGATGCCTAAAGCAGCAGACCAAGACAAAGTTCTTATAGCTTCATCTGATTCTCATCAGATTGCTTCTGATTCAATAGCTTACATTCAGCAGACTCTGCTATTGACCTTGGAGGATATCTGTGCTAATATTGGAAATGATACTCTACAAAAGGTCTTTACAGCATTTACTTCCAGTATATCTGGTTTCAACTTGCAACAACTCCCCCGCCCCCAAAATATAAACGAAAAAACTGGCACTAATATCCATCTTATATCAGGGTATCAATCATACTTTTGACTTGCGGTTGTTAGTGAGTTGTGCCCGTTCTTCAAGGAATGCTATAACCCGCAATCACACTTTCTCCTTAATTACTACTCTTGTAAAGATCGTACCTGACAAAGTCTTGGACCAGATCTTCGATATTCTCAGTACTATTGGGGAATCTACTGTAGTACAGGTTGGTCTCATTTCCACAGTACTTTTATTCAATATATAAAAGAAACAGAACAAAAAAATACAACCTTTAAATTTCGATATTTAATTGAGTTTTTCTGTTGGCATTGTTAGTTGTCGCAGTATCCATCATTTTATATTTGCAAAATCAATCTTTAGATATACATTGTTCTTTTTTTTTTTTTCAATCCACCTGTATGGCACATCTCATCGGTCACCAAATTTGTAATTGACAAAAAAGGCTTTGTGATCTCTCTGTAGTGGGATAGCTATTCACAGCGTGTGTTTGAAGGCCTTATATCAGCCATTCTACCTTGCTGGTTATCTAGATCTAACAATACAGAACAGTTGCTTCAGGTACTACAATTTATTACTCTTATGTTTTTCCTCTTTCACCAAATTGGTTGGAAACATCTATTTTCTTGGCCTCCTCAAAAGGTTAGTTTCTGGCGTTGTTGATTCTCTTAGGTGTTTGTGGATGTATTGCCACAAATTGCGGAGCATAGGAGATTATCCATCGTTTCACACATATTGAGGTAGAATTTGTAATCTCGTCATTATGATTTTTGGGTTTCTCTTTCTCTGACGAGCTCTTTTTCCAGGACGCTGGGAGAGGTGGCAAGTTTGGGTACACTGCTATTCCTTCTTTTCCGTTCATTAAGCTCAAGGAAGAACGAACTTAGTCTCCTTGTCAATGAGCATTCCTTGCGTCACTTTACTTCTGTCATCAATAAGCAATGGGAGTATGAATTTTCTGTGATGCTTTGCGAGCAGTATTCATGCACAATCTGGCTTCCTTCTCTCATCTTGGCATTTCAGAAGATCGGAAATAATGGTCTAGATGAAGACACCTTCATGCAAGTTCTGATTGCAATGCACTTTGTTGGAGACAAGCTGCAAGATCCTGAAATTTCTTACAAGCTTGAGTTGGAAGAAAATTTCAATCACATTCAGGTATGGATATCTGTGTACCTTCCAGTCAGTAAGAACTGAAATATTATTTTGTTGATCATCCATCATTTCAACGTTTTTGGAATCTTAATGCTAATTTTTTGTTTGCGTTGCCCCAATGCCTCGTTATATTGCCTTTACCATTTCTTCTCCCAAAAATACAATGAACGCATTTCTTCTCATTATGTTTTTGCAAAACCCTAAAACAATTCCAACGACATTTGGCATGTACCTTGAGTTGGAGGTATTACTTCTTAACCGAACATGTTTCACTGATAAGATAGTTTACTAAACGAAATGATATTATTCTGATAAGACAATCTTTGTAACTGGAAATTAATACTAATAATCCCTTATTGCTTAAGGGTATCAGTTTCTTCAATCACATATTTATAATATTTCATATTTACTCCCAACTGGAATTCATATTTGCAGTCTATGGCTGGTGACCTTATGGAGCAAGTAGTATATCATCTACAACTGATTGACATTAAAAAGAAGAATATTGGTGTCCCGACTCTCATTAAGAGTGAGCTGAAGGATTTCATACGTGGTGTTCTAAAAACACTTACATACGGTCTTCTACCGTCAACCTACTTCAAAGTCATTGTCAAGCTGCTCTGTCATGTGGATAGAAGTGTGAGCAAGAAGGTAAAGATTCTTCTATTTGAGTTGTTTTACACTAAGTAGTTCCAAGAAAGATCAAAGTTCTAGTTTATTGCAATTCGGTATGGGTACAAACCTTTGGAGAAGGATTTTTGCTTGAATTTAAGTGCTTTTGGTTCGTCAATTTTGTTCTGAGATTTAGGTTTATTGGCTGCGTGGGTGTAAAAGACAAATCTCATGCTCTCTCATTGTCTACTATTTGCTTGATTTGATCTGGTTAAAGCTTGACTGTTCTCATTAATTTTCCGTATGTGCAGGCTCTTGGGCTTTTGTGTGAGACTGTGAAGGTCGTGGGTACAAACACAAAGCCTGATAAGAAGGATTCAGTTTCAAGGTTAAGAAGCTCATGGCTACATCTGGATGAAACATCCTTGGAGTCATTTGAGAGTATGTGTTTGGAAATACTGAAATTAGTGGATGCCCCTGATGATGTTTCAAGTACTTCCCTGAAATTGGCAGCTGTATCAGTGTTGGAAGCATTAGCCAACAGGTTCCCTTCACAAGATAGGATCTTTAGCTTGTGCCTTGAATCTGTATGTGGAGGGATCTGTTCCGACAATTCTGTTCTCTCTAGTCACTGCCTTCGGGCTGCTGGAGCTTTAATTGATGCGCTTGGACCAAGGGGACTTCCCAAACTTCCTACTGTTATGGAATATGTACTGAGAAAATCGCATGATGTGTCTTCAGTGGCTGCAGAAACCCGGAGAACAAACAAGAGTGTTACTGGCTCTTCATCTGCGAACTCCCTGTTTATGTCCATTCTACTAACATTAGAGGCAGTTGTCGATAAGCTTGCAGGATTTCTTAGTCCTTACCTGGGAGACATATTAAGATTAGTTGTGTTGCATCCTCTGTCTTTTTCTCCCTCCGATCTAAAGTTGAAGTTGAAAGCTGGTGTCGTGCGCAAGCTTATCATTGAAAAAGTCCCTGTGAGTAGCATATTGTCGTTTTATATTTTTTGTTCACTTGCTTGCTGACTAAATATGCCATCCTCGATTATGACTTTAAACTGGTGTTAATAATTTTCTCATTAGGTCCGGCTTCTGCTCCCACCTGTGATCTCACTGTACTCTGATGCTATTGAATCTGGGGAGTCAAGTTTATCAGTTGTATTTGAAATGCTTGGGAACACGGTTGTTTCAATGGATAGATCATCAGTTGGTGCTTACCATACAAAAGTATTCGACTTATGCCTGCTAGCTCTTGATCTACGCCAGCAAAGCCCTCCTTCAGTTCAGAATGTTAATGTTGTTGAGCAATATGTCATTAATGCTGTTGTTACCCTGACTATGAAGCTCACAGAGACTATGTTCAGGCCCCTTTTCGTTAAGACAATCGAATGGGCAGGTTTGAATGTGGAATATGATGAAAATACACCTGGAAAAGCCAACAGTCGCGTAATCTCTTTCTTCAGTTTGGTCAACAAACTTGCTGAAAGCCATCGGTGAGTTAACTCATCAATTGTTTCTATAGCTCCACAAAAGAAAACAATTTGTTGGAGCTGATATTGTGATCGATTGAAGTTGCTCTCTGTCTATTATCGCTTAAAATTTCTTCAGATTTGTTGCATATTAGCCGTTTAATAAGACCCTTAAGATTGGATGTGTCCCCACTCCCATTTGGCTATATCTTTTAGGAGTACCACACATATTAGACTGTAATATTTAATGGTAATTTGATGTTTTGAGAATGCTGATAAATGAAACCACGCTTTGATCTGAGGAAGAAAGAAGGAAAATTGCATGTTCTGCACCTAGTTTTTCCATATGTATAGCACTCTGGAAGAAGTGTATTGGATTAATGTGGTAAATATAGAAATTAAGAAATCTCTCAACTAGTAGGTGTTTGAATTTTAACCTGAGGCTATAACCACACAATCAGGAACATAGATGCAGTAGCTTGTCAATAAAATATGACAGAAGGCTATAACAATTTATTTTGGTTTTTGGATACAAATTTTTCCTTGAAATTGTTTCTTTCTTTGAGCCTCCGGGTAACAAGATTGGGTTCTGTCTAAAATTTTCCCTGCATTATTTGAGTAATTCTGAAGCTTGCTTATCATGCAGCAGTTAAGGCGGACATTTCTCTTTGAGAACCTCTCTAATTTTTATTTGTTCCAAGTGTCGTGAATTATAAACCAGTGGAGTACTAAGCACTTTGATTCCCCCCTTGAGGAATATTTCTGAATAGATTTGGAGCTTGCATCTGGGGCTTTCTTTTTAATCTATCCTGCAGGCAGACGCCTGAAGGTGTACATGTCTTGATCATATGTAGATGTTGGTCGACTGGACATATGTATTCTGGAATTGGACCACTAATCAAAGTATTGGGGTTGGCCGCTTGTTATTTTGGATTACTGTTAGTAATTTTGTCTATGTGCACATCAATTTCTTATCTCTTGCAACGGGTTTGTTGTGTCTCTAGTGATAGTCCTAAATGTATTCAGCCACACCTTTTGCTTATCTATTACCTGGCACCATTTTGTTTAAGTTGGGTTTCTTGGGTATTCTAATAAACTTAGCTAATCAAGTGTTCGAATCCCACCTGTTTTGAATTAAATTTGGGTTGGCCTGAGTTTGAAGGTATCCATCTAGGAGCTTCCTAGTTCCCTTTTCAATTACATTTTCGATAACCGATAAAGCTATAGCTAAACTTTTTGCAAACTGTCAATTCTTTAGAAAAGTTGGAAGGTACCCATCCTGCATTCCTAATTAGATCGAATGTACTCATTCGATCTAACAGAATGAGGATAGATTGTTTTTTTTTAATTCCCGGGCCGAGGGCATACTGTGTGTAATGATTCCTTCATTCATGATTACTTCACCGTTGAGAAACGAAAGAAGACTTCCATCTCTCCTTTTCAATTACATTCCCGATAATCAATAAAGCATGAACTGTTGCAAACTGTCATTCTTTGGATGCTTAAAATATTAAACTAGCTAGCTAGACCTACTTTGAATCATGAAGTACTGTCTGGTAGTGCTTTTATGGGGTTTCCTAAGTTTAAATTATTGCAATACTGCCTTGGTGCAATATTGCCTTAGTCCTTGACCTGGTTGCAGACGTGTTTGTAATGGATTATTCTTCTTGGGATCATTTTCTATGTTCTGTTTTATTATCTTCCATATTTCATTGAGTAATCACAATAATGTGACTATCTTCAACACCAGGTCACTGTTTGTCCCGTACTTCAAGTACTTCCTTGATGGCTGTGTTCGAGGTCTTGTTGATGCTGAAGATATAGAAAATGGTCTCTCTCAGAAGAAAAAGAAGGCTAAGCTTACCAGTAAAACAAAGGATAAAGACGGTGTATTATCTCCTCAATTGTGGCATCTCCGGGCTCTGATTTTGTCGTCTTTACATAAATGTTTTCTCTATGATACCGGAAGTTCGAAGTTTCTTGATTCTTCTACTTTCCAGGCAAGGGCATTTCTACCTCACTGTTTTAAATGTTATACCTTTTATTCTTTTTCTTCTTTGCATTAATTTTATGATGCTGAATCACTAGAGATCTAGTAAAATGAAAACCGAGAAACAATGTTGACTTCGATAAAACCCCACATAGTGGATGCATCTCACAGTAATTCACTTGATTTAAAACCAAGATCATAGAAGCCTACAATATTTACCATGTCGTGAAGCAGCCCTTTTTAGGATTGTTGCTTCAATGTATTTCTGACAGTTGATTATACTATTGATCTGGAATTAAGTAATCAAAAAGATAATTTTTGTAAGTCAGAATTTTTGTTGCAACTTCTTATGTCACTAATTCGGGAAATGTAAGAACTGCTTTAGTTTTGGTTAATTGGAGCAATCATCTTCTGCTGGCGCTGGTCCCCTCTATCCAGGACCCGAGTCCTAACATACTAATTTTTCTGGTTGTGTTTCTAATTCACGTTTTGGTGTAATAGCTGTCGCTATCTGATGCCTAGTGTCTGGAAAGCGCGAAGATAAATTGGAATTGCCTGGCAGTTTCGATGGAGTAATTTATTAGTATTGTAGTTTGAACAATTTGCTCATTGTAAATTCATTGTAATGCGTAGAATCCCAATTTGGGCTGAAAAAACCTAGCTTCTGTGTCCCAGAGCCTTTTCCTGTTTTTGGTAATTCGATTTGTGAAAGTGAACTTCACAGTCACCACTTCTCTTTTGCCGTATGCCAGCAAAACCATTTCAACATTATTTGACTAAACAATGAGATATCATATGCATAATTCATTGCCTCATAAATCTTTTATGCACCCATGTTTGATTCTCTCTGTTGAATCCATCTTCATCCAGGTTCTTCTGAAACCTGTGGTGGCACAGCTTGTGGTGGAACCCCCGGTGTCTACTGAAGAACACCCTACTGTACCATCCGTAGAAGAAGTGGATGATTTGTTGGTTGACTGTGTCGGCCGGATGGCTGTGACTGCTGGTTCAGACCTTCTCTGGAAACCATTGAATCACGAGGTTACAATTTCTATTCATTGCCTTCTATTTCTCACATTCATTATTTCTACAGATTTTATTTAGCAATTTGTTGGATTAAAATCTTTCTTCGGCATAGAGGCGCCTAGCAACATATCGCCGGCAGTCCTCCGTGCTGAGAATGTAAAATTGGGGTACTGTAAAGCTTTTGTTTACTGATTGTGATATTTATAAGACATGTTTTGTATGATCCGTCTCCCATAGCCTTGTATGTCGAGATTAGGCTGCGTCGGTAGCCATAGGGACTGGTAAAAAACGTGCTTCTGCCAATTGTTACATCTAAATCCAATTTTTAAATTTATGCCTTTGAGGCTTTGGAATTCATGTTGGATTGTGTATGGTTGGATCTGCTATGGTTATCTGAATGGGATTCTAAGCAGACGTCTCCTCTCGAGTTGCTGAAAGTAGTAATTAGATGATGCGCATATATATTACTCTAGATTATTTTTTTTTTCCTTAAAAAAAAGACAAGGAAAAGGAATGGGTTAAGAGATGCACAAGCTCTCAAATGTTTTGAAGTGACTTGTGCAGCTTATAGAATTCTCTTCAGGACAGGTTTTTTGACCCCTTCTCTTTGTGGGCTTGATTCCTCCCAATGCAGGTACTGATGCAAACTCGCAGCGAAAAGACGCGGGCCCGCATCTTGGGGCTGAGAATAGTTCGGTATCTTGTAGAGAACTTGAAAGAAGAGTATCTGGTATTTTTGCCGGAGACTATTCCATTCCTTGGCGAACTGCTTGAAGACGTGGAGCTACCCGTCAAAACTCTCGCGCAAGAGATTCTCAAAGAAATGGAGAGTATGAGCGGTGAAAGCCTCCATCAGTACCTCTGATGTGATAATACTTACAAACTGAGAATATTATGATTGACCCCTTGTACATAGGTTGTAGCATCAATTTTTGTCTCTGGTTGCTACCCTTTGCAGTCTGGTGGTAGTTATTGTCACTAGCATAGGATGCCCAAATTTTGTTTGAATATCTTTTTATTGTAGCAAAGCTTTTCTGTTTACTGTTTCTCATTCAAGTCTTTGATCGTTTTCGTTGAGAATTCATCCCATGATTCCCACCACTACTACTACCAGTCCTGCTCCCCTATTTGTAGTTGTCACAAGTTAATGTCCCAACCAGTTGATGGGTTGAGATTTTATAGAATGCAAATAATTATCTGTCTTCCATAGCAATCTACTTCAGAAATAGAGCTTTGAATACGGATTTAGCCAATTTGATAGAAAGCCAAAGCTGGAAGAACTGTCAGCTGTGAGGCCCAATCATCAGCCGAAGTCATCGCTTCGATCGGCGACCTCTTAACAGTCATTCTTCTTTGCCTCCCCGTAAAATCTCTGAATATTGGCATTCTCTTATTTCCAGTCAACAATTTTGTGTTCCGCGAAACGCTGCTTCTCTGAATCCTGACGTTGGTCTCTTCTTGCACCACTCTAACCGTTCCAATATACGGAATGTGTATCTGTTAGGATTTGAGTTTTGAGATTTTTGTCATTATTATTTATATTTATATTTGTGG
>JAUEKW010072640.1:0-12903 GCA_032274785.1 Ajuga reptans
ATGTTTGATAAACTAATTTTTAAAATATTTTAAGGTAAATTCATAATTAATAAAATTAGTTAAGTGAACAACATTTAATCTTTGTTAAAGTAATATTTCCCATTGATTGAATAAATCTTTTTATCAGTGGTGTCTATCTTTGTTAATCCAATCTTTGACCATTTTTATCATATCATAACATTATTATCATTAAATGCGTGATATATATGTGTGTATATATATGTTTGACATACGTCATATTTACATATGTTTAGGCTCATTTAATAGTCCAAATCTATAGCTTTGACACACATTTATAACACATTTTGTTGGATTCCTTGAATTGTGACTCTATGATATATATATATGCTCGTTTTCCTCGTAAAAGATAAATTTTCAGGTGTTAAAGCCCATATTGACTTAATCCGGTAGGGAAACGAGCAAGAAAGGAGCAAAACAGGTGGAAAGTAGATTTTGAGCCAGAAGGTGCTGCTCGATCGAGCCATAACAACTTGCTCGACCGAGCAAAATACAAAGCAAATGTGAAGAGGTCAGAAGATTTGACTCGGTCGAGCCACAGAAAGCTGCTCGACCGAGCCACAGAAAGCTGCTCAACCAAGCCACATGCAAGAAGAAAGAAAATATTGAGGGCAGAAGGTATGGCTCGGTCGAGCCACACCAACCTGCTTGGTCGAGCCATTTGCTCGGGGGACCAGTTCTGCCATACGATCAGCTCGGCCTAGCCATTGCATTCTGCTTGGCCGAGCCAATTTCCTTGGCCCATTTTTGGCCTTTTTCACATCAAATCCGGCCCATCTCTCTATTTTTTTACTCACCCTAACTAAAAACAGAGAAGCAGCCATTGGGAGCAATTTTTGACACCCCCGTCAATTCCTTACTCACTCCACCTCAATTCTCACTCCAAAAACTAGAAAATCAACCAAAAATAGAAGATGAAGTGAAGAAATCAAGAGCAAGTGAAGACATCTACAAGGGTAATAGATACAACATAATCTATTCAAGAACCACACCATATTTATTATAAGAGGGAACGAGATTGAGATGATTGTATTTTATAATTTTTTAATAAACTATTTTTTTATAAAATTTAGACATGCCGATTATGAAGTTTGGGAATAATGACAAAGAAAAAGAAATATATGAACTTATAGGGCCTGAATTTTCAAGGTCTATATAACACAAGGGCTTTTAGCCCTGGCCCTTTAGGGCCAGGAATTTTGAAGGCTTGGGCTAGGTAGGGCCGGGCTGGCCCTTATTGACATCTCTAGGTGCAGGCAGTGCGTGCACATGTAGCATAGAATCACCCTACCCTCACACACTCCAAATCCTTAAACCACAAAATTACCGCTGTGTTTGGACCAGCATCTTAGAAATGAATGAAGGGATAATTTCCTAATAATTTAGGGTTGTCTTCGAATTAAGAGATTTGAAATGCATGGATTTAAAATCAATGAATTTCAAATCCGCTCAAAATAGAGGGGATCTGAAATTCACTCAAATTCTTCCAAAAATAGCTCAAAAAGAGTCTATTCACTAACTTATTTACTATTACAAATTTTAAATTCGTTCTCGAATCCTCCAGGCCAAACACAACCTAATCAAAATATATGAGATTACTTTTATTTTATTTTATTTTTTATTTTAAGGAAAAACAAACTTTATTAAAAAGCTAGCAGCACTAATTTACAAGGAATCAGAGAGGATTGCCATGAACATTACATAATTGAATTGAATTAATTATAAATAGCAAGTTCATGCCCAAATCCTTCGATCCAAGATCGCAAATCCAATTCTCCAACCACTTATAAGTGTACGAATATTCATATAAAAATAGTTGAAATATATCAAGATTTAGTGCAACGAATCCCCAAAAATTAAATTTCATCACAACCGCCCTCCCAAACCCAAAGTAATATTTCTGCATCGTCCACTACCCGTGTGGACGGCTCTGTATAGGTGATCTCATTCCGATTATTCTTGGCAGTCTCCAATAAAATAACATCTCATAAAGCACAAGAACCCGAATATCAGACAGGGATCAAATAAATTCTCTGATTAACCAAAGCCCAAAAATTGTTTTTTAGTGACAAAAAAACTAAGTTGAACAATTTTTGTCCGACACCCATTTGACTATAAAAAGCATCTCATGTAAAAATGCTACTATGATCTCATCAGTGGAGTTTCGGTACACTTCTTTTCTCTGCCATTTGGCATTAAATTTGAATGTGTGCATGCATTCACCAAACAGTCACTTTTTGCTCATATCACTTTTCTGCTAATTGCTAATAAACAATCACTAAATTTTACTATAAACTGTTTCACTCATTCTTAATTCATCTTGCGAGTTACATTTCTTGTGAAGTATGAATATGTTGCAAGTTCTGTGCTGTTTCTTGTGATGCATTTGATCTGTTTTTCGGGTTTTCGATATGATCAGCAGATTTTTGTGGTGTTCTAATGTTTGTTGGTGGCGATGAATTTTCAGAGCTCTTGTATTTCTGGAGGCAACGTAAGGGCTGTTTCTCATTTTGTTCGTTAGAGAGGTGTGATTTTTACTTTAGTTTGTTTAACCATTAATTAATTATATGTGAACATTTTCTGTTGTCACCAAATCTTGATTTATTCTTTATAGGGAAAATATTTTTATTTTCTCATTCAAACTATAGTTAGTTTTGTTGTTTGTCTTATGAACTACTTATTTTTTACGATCATCCTTCAAACTAGTTAGATTTGGTATTTTGCCATCTATTTCCATTTTCCAGTGAATTAATATTTCGATTATCTCTCTTCATTTACCCTTTATGTGATATTTGTAAGGACAGAAATGTTCTTCTAGTTACTTGATAAATATCACATTCAACACACATGAGGACAGAGAATCGAAATACCCAGCCGGAAATTGAAATCATATTGCGAATAAAGAAGTTTGATTACTTTGAAGGGTGATCGTCAAAGATAAATAGTTCATATGGAAAATACAGAAACTGAAAATAACTTGGACGTCACGTTCCTTTTTTTATATTTTGAGAAAGAAAAAAAAAAGTTAACTGATGGATTCAAGAACAAAATTCAAAGTTTTATTATCAACTTAGAACCACATTCTATTTCTAAATTTGTCATAAATCATGAAGAAACAAGAACTAATATTATCTGATTAGGACCCTTGTTTTCACCGATGTGTTTATGAAACTTTTGTTTGTTCCTGTTGCCACATACTCATGATTAAGTCTGCAAATCAATGAATATTGAGCAGTGACATCTCAAATGGAGCCAATGGAAGATGAGTGGTCAAAGCTGCACCCACGCTGGGCGGTGAATACGCGGATCGCAATCTTAGGAGGGGGGCCAAGTGGCCTCTCAGCAGCTTATGCTCTCTGTAAGCTTGGCTACAATAATGTAACCTTGCTGGAAAAATATCACACAGTTAGTGGAATGTGTGAATCAGCTGATATTGAAGGTAATAAAGGAATTGAATTCCATGTACATAAATGTGAGAAAATTTAAATTTGATTGGTGATATTGTAGGAAAGTTTTATGATCTTGGAGGACAAGTCCTTGCTGCTAGCAGCTCCCCCACGATTTTCGGGTTGGCAAAAGAAATAGGGTGTGAGATGGAAGAAATGGATTCGCACAAGTTGGCGTTGATTGATAGTTACACAGGGAAGTATGAGGATATCAAAGTAGCAGATGATTATGTTTCAGTAATCTCACTAACATTGCAACTTGAGGTGAGTTTACTTGTGTTTATGTGTTTAGATTTAAAAAATTAGTCGAGATAAAAAACTTATAATCTTCCATTTACTTACAGGAGGAGGCTAAGAAATCAGGGCGAATTGGAGTGCATGCTGTGAGCGATAAAGCTTCGGATTTAACTCCTGCATTTCTTGACAATCGAGGATTGAAATATGTTCCTAAATCTGTACAATACGGATATACAGCATCAGGATACGGATTTGTTCAAGACATGCCTTACGCATACTTACAAGAATTCACTCGAACATCAATGGGAGGCAAGATCAGGCGTTTCAAAGGTGGATATATGAGCTTTTGGCAGAAAATCAGTGAATCTATACCGTTAAAAGTCCTCCACAACACTGAAGTGGTGGCAGTCAGACGCCATTCTTCGACTGTGACCCTTGACGTCGGGGATATCAACACTCTAGAATTTGACAAACTGATCATATCCGGGGCGTTCCCCTTCACGCATGGCAAGACGTATAGATCACCGTTAGCAGGTGCTGAAAATGACAGAATGGATTTCACTGAGCTGGAGAAGGAGTTGTTCGGCAAAGTGCAGACGATTGATTATTACACTACAGTGATGAAGATTAAAGGGATGGAACAACTTCCTGTTGGATTTTACTACTTTGGGGAGTTCATGGATGATCCTGGGACTATAGGAAATCCTGTTGCGATGCAGAAGTTCTATTCCGACACCGATGTCTTCCTTTTCTGGTCGTACGGCGACTCCGCTGAAATCAAGGGCCCACAAGTAACACAGCTAGCTGTTGATGCTGTCAAAAGAATGGGAGGAGAAGTTGAAAGTATAGTTCTGCAAAGGCGGTTCAAGTATTTTCCTCATGTTGAAAGCCAAGGTACTATTCATTTTCATGAGAAGAAAAAAAATGATGCGCATAAAAAGATTGACATGTCCTCCCATGTTATTAAGGTTACCAATAAAATCATTTGACTTGATTGTATATAGATATGAAGGATGGATTCTATGACAAAGTTGAAACACAGCTTCAGGGTGAAACGAACACTTATTACATAGGCGGGCTAATGGCATTTGAGCTTACAGAAAGAAATTCATCTTATGCCATGGCTTTGGTCCGTAAGCACTTTGCATCTGATGATCCATTGCCAAGATTTCCATACGTAAAGGTACTTCAAATTAACTACCAAAATTCAAAAAGAAAAAGTTCACTAGATTGTTACTTGATCAAACAATTTTTTCTGCAGACATTGTTTTCTGTAATGCCTGAGCGTTACGGTAAGATGCCTCAGAAGCTAGATGAATCCAAGGGGGTGAACTTTCCAGATTTGTCGAGCCTTGATTGCTATGTAAAGCATTGGGGGACCCATAATACCATCCAAAACAAGATTCTTTACACGTGGATAAATGATGAAGGAGAAGCAGCAAACCGAAGGACATACGCAGACCTACATGCTAATGCTGCTTGTATTGCAGAAAAGCTTTTAACCAGTCGTAAGCCCATCATTAAGCCCGGTGACAGGGTCCTTCTTGTTCATGTACCAGGCATGGACTTTGTCGATGCCTTCTTTGGGTGTTTAAGAGCCCGAGTACTGCCCGTCCCACTTCTTCCACCTGATCCACTCCAAAGAGGCGGACAGGCCCTCTTGAAGATCGAGAACGTAGCAAAATCTTGCAATGCAGTGGCAATCCTTACGACTGTTGGCTACCATGCTGCTGTTCGAGCAGGATTCGTGAAGAATTTACTGCCATTATCGGACAGAAATGGAAGATCCAATTCGGGTCGCTGGCCTAATCTTCCGTGGTTGTACACTGATTCTTGGATAAAAAAATCCAAAGGCTTGCCTACAACAAAGACAGATTCCACCATTACCCCTCAGGGTGATGATTTGTGTTTTCTTCAGTTCACATCAGGGTCGACTGGTGACGCGAAAGGTGTTATGATAACACATGGTGGGCTAATTCATAACGTGAAGCTAATGAGGAAGAGATATAAAAGCACATCGAACACAGTACTTATTAGTTGGCTCCCACAGTATCATGACATGGGCCTAATCGGTGGGCTTTTCACAGCCTTGGTTAGTGGTGGAACGGCGGTCCTGTTTTCTCCTATGACATTCATCAAGAATCCACTTCTATGGCTCGAGACCATCAGCACATATAGGGGGACCCACAGTGCGGGCCCCAACTTTGCTTTCGAGCTCATGATAAGAAGGTTGGAGATGGACAAGAATAAAGTAAAGAGCTTTGACCTTTCCTCCATGGTTTTCCTAATGGTTGCTGCTGAACCTGTCAGACAGAAGACAATGAAGAGATTCATCGAGCTCACTACTCCTTACGGGCTCTCTCAATACGTAATGGCGCCTGGATATGGATTGGCAGAAAACTGTGTGTTTGTTAGTTGTGCTTATGGGGAAGGGAAGCCCATATTAGTGGACTGGCAAGGGAGGGTGAGTTGTGGATACGTAGATCCAAGTGATCCGGATGTTGATATCCAGATTGTGGACCCTCAACATGGTGGTGAATGTGTAGAGCCTGGAAAGGAAGGCGAAATATGGATCCATAGCCCAAGTGCTGGAATCGGGTATTGGGGGAAGGAGGACTTCTCTGATGCTACATTCCGAAATGAACTGAAGAATCTTCCTGGTAGAGTATACACAAAAACAGGGGATCTAGGACGAATTATTGATGGGAATTTATTCATTACAGGAAGGATCAAGGATCTGATCATAGTTGCCGGGAGAAATATTTACTCGGCTGATGTGGAGAAGACAGTTGAGGGCGCGTCTGAAATTTTACGTCCTGGTTGTTGTGCTGTCATTGGTGTTCCCGAGGAGGTTTTATTGGCGAAAGGGATATCAGTTCCGGAAACTTCTGATCAGGTCGGCCTAGTCGCAATAGCAGAAATCAAGGATGGTAAGCACGTCGACAAAGATGTTATAGAGCAAATCAAGGTGAAGGTTTCGGAAGAACATGGTGTCACTTTGGCTGCTGTCAAACTGATTAAACCAAGAACGATGAGCAAAACAACGTCTGGAAAGATCAAGAGATTCGAGTGCCTCAAGAGCTTCAAAGAGGAGACACTCAGTTTGGTCCCGCAACCAATAATGGTAAAAAGATCACTCACTCGGTGTAACACTACAGGCACATGCAAGGACGGCCACACGCCCCGAATGAGAAGTTCTCCATTGAATTCCAGATTAAGTTACGTGGAAATCATTGAATATCTTAAGAAACTTATTTCGGAGCAAACTGGTATTCATGGCAACAAGATTTCGACTAGTGCAAGCCTCACTTCCTACGGGATTGACTCCATTGGTGTGGTAAGAGCTGCTCAAAAGCTTTCCGATTTTCTAGGGGTACAAGTCGGTGCAGTTGATATATTTACGGCGACTAGCATTGAAGATCTAGCTAGCTTTTCGGAGGGCCTCTTGATCAAGAACCAACCTCAAGACATGACAAACTCAGTTGAGGATATGTCTTATGATGTTCCTTTACCTCAAGAACTCTCATTTTCCGGCCAATTGCATGTCCTGGTATTGGAATTTCTTGCCCTTGCATATGTTTCCTTCTTGCTAATCCTCCCTGCATATCTTGTTATTTCTGTGTACATGAAGTTGATGTCTTCGGTACTCGCTCTCATGACACCTACTCCAGTTTGGACATCTTATATTATGTCCCTGGCATTTGCACCCATTGCTTGGATAATGTGCATATTCGTGACATGCATTAGTGTTTCTATGTTTGGAAATGCATTCCTCCAACCAAACTATGCCCTGAGCCCAACTATTTCGATGTGGTCACTTGATTACATCAAATGGTGGGCCCTATACAAGGCCCAAGAGATGTCATCAAAAGTGTTGGCTGTGCACTTGAGAGGAACAGTGCTGCTCAACTACTGGTTTCAAATGTTCGGAGCCAAGATTGGATCATCGGTAGTCCTCGATACAATTGATATTACTGACCCTGCTATGGTTTCCATTGGAGATGGAGTTGTGATTGCAGAGGGGGCATTGTTACAAAGCCATGAGGTGAAAAATGGTGTTTTAAGCTTACATCCGATAAGGATAGGTAAAAATTCTTCTGTTGGTCCCTATGCCGTCATCCAGAAAGGAAGCGTTTTGAGAGATGGCACTGAGGTACCTCCCTTGCAAGTTATTGAAGCAGGAAAACTGGTTTCCAAATCCAACAAGGCTAACAATATTCACGAGGTAAGAACACTTCAATTGCATCCTTCCCTCTATTCATATGCATTTCCAACTACAATTTAGGGCGTACTTCAAATTTCTTGAAACTTTCTACAAGATCCAATAGTCCACATAATGGTTCGGACAAGTATACGTACTATATTTAGGAGAATTGAAACACACACGATACATACATACATATAAGATTGTGAACAGAAATAAGACATACACAACACAGTACACACACACTCAAAACATACACAAAACACACGCGATAAATGATATTTGCTATTAGGAATGGGATCAACCAACATCACAGTAAGGGGTGTTTTAGTTCTTACAGAATTTTTTTCGCCATCCTTGTGTTCAATTCAGGTTGTCAAATATAGCAATGATATTCATAAGGCCATTTATCATCTGATGGGCGTCTACATGGTCGGCTTCATAAGCTCTCTGTCAGCCGCCATCGTCTACGGGATATATATCCTCCTGCTAGATCCAAAGACTCCCACCATCCAACACTTCATGTTCGCGTGCATTGCTGGGGCATTCCACTGGTTCCCTCTCACCATTGTTGCATATGCTATGATCTTTAGTGCTGCATATGTAAGCCCATTGGCTTTCTCCATTTCAGTTGCCACAGCATACACGGGCCACGGGCTCGTACTAATCCTGCTCACATGCTTAATAACAAACCGTTCTCCTCTCTCTGGAAATGACCCCAAACTCATGTGGCTTCGTCATAGAATTATTGTTGCTTGTCATCTTAGATTTGCAAAGCTTCTTTCTGGTACAGAAGCTTTCTGCATATACTTGAGGCTTCTTGGGGCTAAAGTTGGGAAGTATTGCTCTATTCGGGCCATTAACCCGATTATACAACCCGAATTAGTATCAATCGGAGCAGGGGTCCATTTGGGTGACTTTAGCAGGATTATCACTGGTTTCTATTCCTCAAATGGTTTCACCACCGGAAAAGTTGAGGTGCAAGATAATTCTGTTGTCGGAAGCCAAAGCCTTGTCCTCCCCGGTGCAACCGTACAGAGAGAAGTGATTCTCGGTGCACTTTCAGTTGCTCCGGTCAACTCTGTGCTTCAAAGAGGGGGTGTATACATTGGATCTCAATCTCCGATCATGATTAAAAACACGATGATCGAGATCGATGACCGCATTGAAGAAATGGATGTGAAGTACAAGAAGATTGTGGGAAACCTTGCCGCGAATTTAGCCGCCACAACTCTCAAGGTCCGAACCCGTTACTTCCACCGGATCGGAGTCGGCGGAAAAGGAATATTAAAAATATACGACAACATTAAAGGATTGCCGCAACATAAAATTTTCCGACCAGGGAAAACTTACCCGGTGATAGTCCGGCATAGTAACAGCTTGAGCGCCGATGATGATGCAAGGATCGACGCACGTGGTGCAGCCGTTAGAATATTTTCCGATTCCCAGACGAATCCGCTCTTGGACTTGACGTTGAAGACAGGCAATGCGTTCTACGCACGCACCATTTCCGATTTTGCGACATGGCTTGTGTGTGGATTAGCAGCGAGAGAAGAGCATGTGAAGCGGGCCCCGCATATTAGAGACGCCGTGTGGACGTCGCTTCGGAATGCCAACAGTTTTACGGAGCTCCATTACTTCTCAAACATTTGCAGGCTCTTGAGGTTCGATAATGGACAGGAGATGTATGTGAAATTCAAGCTGCGGCCGTTTGATGAGAGGATTGCGGAAGATTCTGGCAAGGTTGAGCCTATGGGAATCCTCCCTCCTGAAACAGGTACAATTCCACTACGTATTATCAATATCACTACATACAATAATCTATTGGATTCTTCAATTTTCCTTCTTGTATTGCATAGGCTGCATTCTGTATGATATCTCATACAAGTTTTTATGATACATTATATTTAGGCGCGATTCCTAGGGACATGAATGACAAGCGTCCACTGCTTTTCCTGGCCGAGGATTTCCAGAGACGAGTGAGTTCATCAGATGGGGTCCGTTACGTTTTCCAGCTTCAATTCCGCCCCGTTCCTAAAGATTCAGCCACTCAAGACATTGTTCTTGACTGTACAAAACCATGGGACGAGTCCAAGTTCCCATTCGTAGATGTTGGAGAGGTAGCCATCAACCACAACCTCACAAGACAAGAATCCGAGGAGCTCGAATTTAATCCTTTCCTCAAATGCCACGATGTAGACGTCGTGAGGGCCACATCGGCCTCTCAGAGTGCTTCAATCGATCATGGCCGTTCATTGATCTATGAAATATGCCAACGGTTGAGAAACAACGAGCCACTCCCGGATTCCTGGAGAGCGTTCATCGAGCAATCCGATGTTAAAGTCGACCTCTCTGGTTGTCCCATGTCACTTAAAAAAGAAGATCCGAATACAACCCAAGTCACACTAGCGAGATCATGGTACCAAACATCATGGTCCATTTTCGCGCAACCGTTGCTTCAGACATTCGTACCGTACTTTTTCTTGGCATACGTCGTCTCCGGCCCTCTAGGTTGGATGCTCGGCCTTAAATATCCGATGCATTGGGTGTTGCCGTTGTTTTGGGTGGTTTCCGGGGTGGCGTCTGCGCTGGCTTGTGTTGCGGGAAAATGGATTCTAGTGGGGAGGAAGAAGGATGGAGGGAGTGCGTATATTTGGAGCGGGTCGATATTCATGGATACGATATGGCAAGCGTTTAAGACATTAGTGGGGGAGTATTTCATGGAGATGACGAGCGGGTCAATGTTGTTCGGTGTTTGGATGAAGCTGATGGGATCAAATGTGGATCTGAGCGGAGGGGTGTATGTGGATAGCATGGGGGCGTTGTTGAACCCGGAGATGGTGGAGATAGAGAGAGGGGGGTGTGTGGAGAGAGAAGCACTTCTGTTTGGACATGTGTATGAGGGTGAAGATGGGAAGGTGAAGTTTGGGAAGATTAAGATTGGGGAGGGTGGGTTTGTGGGGAGTAGGGGGGTGGCTATGCCTGGGGTGGTGGTGGAGGATGGTGGGAGTCTTGCTGCTCTTTCACTTGCTATGAAACAAGAAATTGTTAGGACTAAATCACACACTTGAAAACTTTTGCAAGAGACCAAGTTTGGCTGATGTTGTAACTAATAAATTTATCAGCCTCTTAATACTAGGTGGAATAAAATTTGTTTTGATTATATAAATTGGCTTGTGCCTTGTTTTTTAAAATTTATATAGTTAATGAATGAATATATAAAATCTGCTTGACCTTAAATAAATTCAAGAGACTAAAAAAAAACCGTGATGCAAAACACCATTTTTGGGACGTTATTTTAAGGCTGAAAAATAATTAATGAATATATAAAATCTGCTTCACCTTGAAAAATATTAAAAGAGACTAAAAATCATAACATGTATTGGAGATGCGGGGGATCGAACCCCGTGCCTCTCGCATGCAAAGCGAGCGCTCTACCATTTGAGCTACATCCCCATTTGGTATTTTTATATAGTATTATTTTATTTACCTTGTGTTTGTATTTTTTTAAAGTTTTAACGAGGCATGGGATTTTCTACCACTTATGGTGCTACATCTTCTACTACGATTATATAAAAACTACATGACACATACATTTACGATAACACAACAAATTAACATGGATTGCTCAAATTGTGTGTACATAAGTTCTCTATATATTTCCAAGCAACGTAACTTATAACCAACCTAAATTGTGTTAATTGCACGATGAAAAGCTGGCAAGTGCAATTTTATGATCGAAAGGCAAAAGCTTCTACTTGATTTGTCTTTTGAATAAATGCTACCTAGTATACATATTGGCGTAAACTACGCTGTTTTCATAGATTTGCACGCGTCTGTATTGGATAATATGCGACGTTGTATCAGGTGTAGCATCGATAAACCTTTGTATATATTCACGCACTGGAATTCGTCTTTGCAGATGACCACGTTCCAAGAACAATTTGGAAAGAGAACATTATTTCCCAGAAATTAACTCAGCCACAATTTGACATACAAATTATCTTTACGTTCTGTGACCTCTACTTGTCAAAGCATCTATGGAAAACATCAATTCAGGAAATTCCGACGAAGAACATCAACTAACAGAACTCCATCATATAAGGTCTGACCATGTTTCCAGACTGTGAACCCTGGATGGAAGAATTTAGCGTCGCTCCATTGCTTTAATAGACACAGTGGAAAGGGACCTTGTGTTCTCCCATGGGGATCCTGATAGAACCATATATGATCATTTGGGCTTTCGCCAACTGCAGCCTTTGGGCCCTCGTCTTCTGAGTCATCATCGCACAAATCAATCACGTCGTGTGGTTTTTCTGCATTTTCCTGAGCTTGAGTAGCCTTTTCTCCAGCCTGCAGATCTGTACTGCTCCCATTACTGACCAAATTGGCAACCAAAGTCCCCTGAGCAACGATATCAGCTACTTGATCACCTACAGATGAATGAATATATTTGATATTAATGGAGGCCGAAAATAGAGCAATCATTCAGTGCAAACTTAATTATCAAAATTAAAAAAGACAGCTCGTTTTTTCAGCTACAACGCCAGGTGGTTTATCCACTATAGATTTGCTTGCAGCAGTACATGCGAGTGTGTGTGATTCTGTGAAAATAGTATATGAACAGCCTGGTACTTGGCTGTCCATAGTGCCCGAGGTATGACAGTAGCATCATATCTTGAGGGTTATTTGGCATTTTAAACTATAAGCATTATAAATTAGTATAGTTACTTAGGACACTAAACAAGCTTCTAAAGAAAACTCCTCACCATATGCCTCAAAGGGCATGCAGACACAGCCTACACATAAAGTACACTTGTGACTCGGTAATTTTAAAGACAATATCAGACAGACGCTGAGTCATAGAATCAGGGCAGTAAGTCCAATTGGACATTTATCAATTGAGTACAGGTTCATGTTAAAATAAATCAGTCAATGATATGTTCATAGAATAGACCCACACAGAACAAACCACAATATCAAGAGTCAAGATTACGA
>JAUEKW010072860.1:0-12899 GCA_032274785.1 Ajuga reptans
AATAATAACAATAATAATAACGATAATAATAATAATAACAATAATAATAATAACAATAATAATAATAATAATAATAACAATAATAATTATAATAATAAGTATAATAATAATAACAATAATAATAATAATAATAATAATAATAATAATAATAATAATAATAATAATAATTATAATATATTGAGGCTGGGCCAATCTGGATCGGCTGGGCCAAGCGAGCACTTATCAAACACCATTGAGGTTGGGCCAAGCCGGATCCGGCTGGGCCAAGTGGAAATCAAACACACCCCTAGAGTACTCAGGAAGTGTGCAATTGTTTGTACTTTTTAAAAAGTGATTAAATTTATAAATTGTTTAAAAATGACTCTTTTAATAAAAGTGGTTAGTGTTTAAAATATAAATATTTTTAATAAAAATGATAAGGACAAAAAAATTGAATTAAAGCTGAGAATTAGTTTAAAGTAAGGGGCAACCTACTTTTAAATTTTAACTTTAAAGTAATTTTTTAAGTTAAAAGCAGATTTTGCAAGCGCTCCAATTTTATTTCCTTGTGATGAATATGAAACTGAAACATATATGTAATAAAGTGTTGACTTGGTCAGCCATTTTAGCAATAATCAATTGTTTTGCATCACTTGAATTCTAATAAGTTAAAAAAAAATTTAAAAAGTAGATTTATAGAGGTAGCAATGTATAATCTTCATCATTCAACTCAAATCATAAACAATAAAAATAAATAATTTTCACTATATCACAAAAATATTTAGGGACATCTTTTTTTTATTAAAAAAAAATATTTGGTGACGAATTTTGTGGCTTGTCCTATCCACAAAAGTCGCTCTCTTAAATAATTACATTCCTCCTCTTTCTTCAAATGTTTTTCTCTCTCATACAATATCAGGGGAGGAGGAAGAGGTGGAGGAGAAAAAGGCCGACGGAATGATAAAAATCGCAACAACAATTAAGGATGGGCAATTGCATTAGAACGAATAGGCTAGTTGTGATTGCAATTGGGAATGTTAGAAAATATTCTCATCTTCATCGGCAAAGAAAAGATGTTAAACATGACGATGATGCAATAATGAACAACATTGAGGTGCAAAAACCAAATAGTGTTGAATTCGAGGATGTTAGAATCAATGATGCTGAAGATGTGAAATCTCTTAATCGACCTTCACCTTCAGGTATTCTCTATCACTTATTTCTTGATATGGGATTTGTGGTAAAAGGGCATGAATGTATTTTGATATCTCCCTCATATGTTTCTAAACAAAAAAATAAATCAATGCAAGTTTCTTTTATTGATCTTGAGTTTTAATTCAAGATTTTTGTTATGTATATTCAAGTATATGTTTTCTCTCTTTTAATTTCGGGAGTGAACTTGTTTCTTGTTTATTAACATTCTATTATAGAGATGATCGATTCATTATGCGACAGAGGGTGCACTAATAATTATATTAACATTCTATTATAGAGATGATTGATTCATTAATTAGGAAGGATTAAGAACTTTTGAACGGACAATTATACCCCTATGTCTCTCTAATTCGAAATCCCTTCTTTTTTATTTTAAAAATATATTTTCTTACCTATAATTTTGACGGTAAAAACTAATATATAAAAGGAATTCATGATTTGTATTGGTGAGAACTAATGTAGGTGATACCACCAATTTTTTTTCTCTATATAAATAGGGGAAAAATCTATTTTTTGTTCTATATGTTGGACCTTGTTTAGCAAAAAAATCTGTATGTTACATAATTTCAATTTGGGTCCATTATGTTTTGACATTTGTTCAATTTAAGGACATTCGACTCCAGCAGCCCAAAAATATTGCCACAGAGTGTCACGTGCGCGCTATGATTTTGAACATAGTGGACCAAAATTGAATACTTTCCGACAACATTTTGAGCTGCCGAAGTCGAATGTCCTTAAATTGGACAAATGTCCAAATACAGTAGACCAAAATTGAAATTACGTAACATCGTGATTTTCTCTAAACATCACCTAAGTTACAGGAACAGATATAGATAGAATTTCTAAATGATGATTAACTGAAAACCTATTTTTTTTTCAACTTTCAGCTCCAATGGAACTAACAGGTGACAGAAAGAGTCATCCTTTACCCACACCACATCTTACAAACCCTAGTTGCCAAAATGAAAACAACAAATCTGGTTTGTTGGCACTGCCAGAGCCAGAAACCCCCATTAAAGTCTCGGAACGGAGCTCGACTCTGTCAGAGTCATCTTCGTCGTCATGTGTACTGCCAATGCCAATATCAGAGAGTGAGATTCTATCATCTTCATTTCTAAAGGCTTTCTCCCTGGACCAGCTGAGACGAGCCACTTCCACCTTCTGCGAGGATAACCTAATCGGAGAAGGTGGATTTGGGTGCGTTTATAAGGGCTGGTTGGATGAGAAAACCCTAACTGCAACAAAACCTGGATTCGGCATGCCTGTTGCTATCAAGAAGCTTATTCCTGATGGCTTTCAGGGTCACAAAGAGTGGTTGGTTAGTTTCTCTTTATTCTTTTTTTTTTTTTTTGAATAGTAAATCATTATTAATTGATAAAAATAGTAGAAAATATACCCCATTTGTGCTAAAATTAGTGTCATATATATGAATTTCTGAGAGAGATTGCAAAACACATGAATGCATCATGTAGCTTATTGACAGTATGCAAAACTTTCCTTAGGGGGTGTTTGGTTTAATCGTAAGTGGATCGGTGAAATCCTGACTTTAAAATCCTAGAATTGAGAAATAAAGGTGAATAATAAAATTGTATTTTTTTTTAGATTGTATAAGATATGATTGTACTATAGATGTCAAATCGGTATTGGAAAATGTGAGTGAATATAATATTATATGTAGGTAGTGGGGTTAAGTAATGATAGGTTTTATAGGATATCATTATATTGGATGAAAAATTTTGAATTTAAATATAAAAACAAACAGAGATTGGGTATTTTAACATTCGAAATATATAGGAATAAACACCCCCGTATTGTTTTTACTTTTACAATTTTATTATTTATCTTTTTAATTGCGCAAATTTCATCCAATTTCACCCGGAATTTGAACTTATAAGAGTGGAAATGTACATGATGTGTTGCTCTGGATTTATTACCTCTCCTGTTTTGAGGAATGTCACAAAATATGAATTTTTTTTTTGACATAATATTTATTTATTATATTTAATGTGTTGTCTCGTCAGTCAGAAGTAAACTATCTAGGTAGACTTCATCATCCACATCTTGTGAAACTCATTGGATACTGCTTAGATGGGGAAGATCGAATACTCGTTTATGAATTTATGCCTGGAGGCTGCGTCGAGGATATCTTATTCACCAGTACGCCTTTATTTATTTATTTTTATTATTAATTAAATCAACTTATTATATATATATATGTTAATTTAACATAATAATTTTCAGATCATTATCCAACAGTACTTTCTTGGGAAAGAAGGATTAAGATTGCTGTAGGTGCAGCACGAGGGCTATGTTTCTTGCACCAGTTGGAATCGCCCGTTATATATCGCGATTTTAAGACATCCAACATTTTGTTAGACTCTGTAAGTCGATGTTGTGCCATGTGAAATATATCATAATCTACTATTGATCAATAGTGAATATTACATTCTATGTATTTCAACTGGTATAGTATATTTTACGAGACTACTACTAAAGAAATGATTTTTTTTGGTGCAGGATTTTAACGCAAAGCTTTCAGATTTTGGATTGGCAAAAACTGGTCCAACTGATACTCAGACTCATGTAACTACACGAGTAATGGGCACAGAAGGTTATTGTGATCCGCATTATCTTACTACAGGTGAATTTCTTTAATTCCTCGTACAAAAATACGCGCACACACTCATATGTATAATTCTTGGACCGCGATAAATATTGCTGAATTAGTTGTTCGTTTTATTGGGTTGTAGGTAAATTAACGGTGAAATGCGACATATACAGCTTCGGAGTGGTACTATTAGAGCTAATAACAGGGCGACCAGCGATCGACGAGACGAAGTTTGAAGAGGAGACGAACTTGGTAAATTGGGTAAGACTTCATGTTCAAGACAATGGGAAAGTGTTCAGAATTATGGACACTAAGTTAGAGGGGCAATATAGTAAAAAGAGTGCTTATATTGCTGCAAATATTGCACTACGTTGTGTACATCATGAGCCCAAATATCGGCCACCTATGACTTATATTGTAGATATTCTTGAAAATCTTCCCCCATCTAAGAACAAACCACGTCCAAGTGTCTAAATGAAGTCATTTCTTTATTTTGTTTAACTTAATGGTTTTATAGTGCTAGTCTTGACACTAGTAGATACTATGTGCGTTGTCAGTAGAGCTGTCAGAACGAGTTGGCGGACGAACGGGCCGAAATTCACCAGAGCCCACCATTTGACGGAGCGGGATGGGGCGAGCCACAAAATTGACGGGCTAATATAACCTCGGCCCAATCCAGCAAACCACGGACCACGGGCTGCGACCGCGTTTTATATATATATAGATACATACGCACACATATATTATAATAAATTATGGGCGATAATTATTTCTTTGAGAAATCATGAGCGATAATTATTTCTTGAGAAATCATGAACTTTTAATTATCTATTCAATGTAAACCTAAAATAATAAATTCTAAATATATATGTTTACTACTTCCTTCTTTGCTGACTACCTATAAGTGAAAAGTAGGGGTAGTTTTAAGGTTAGGGTTTAATTTCAATAAATTAGATGTCATTAAAAAAATAAAAAGCTAGCGGGTCGGCCAGCCCCGACCCACCCCTGACCCACAAAAGCCCGAGGCCCACCCTCGCCAGCCCGTTGCGGCCCGTCACATAATGAGCTCTAATATACATAGCCCCAACCCACCTATTTTGTGGGATAGGGCGGGCTGGCCCACGAGCTCCGCCTCATTCTTACAGTTCTAGTTGCGAGTGCTCATTAAGTTTTGTTAAAATAATTTTATTAATTAATAAATTTATTAAAGTATTCTAAGAGTAAAGGAATTATTACCAATAACTTAATATTTTTTGTTATATTTTAAAATACATTCGAATAGTCTATTCAAATAATAAGTAACACTTGTGTGTGTAAAACTAAGTCCATGCAATCGATCGAGCCAGTCTAGTTGGAACTCAGAATTCCAGTCAATTAAAAAAAATATATATATATCACGTACTTGTGCTAGCAAGCATGATAGTAATACTCTATAGCCGCGAAACCTACGTCAACATTGCATATATGCCCGGTGGGTTCGATCCCACGCGTTATTTAAGAGAGTTTGTGTAGAGGCATTATCGGTTCATGAATTAAATGGGTCGAACCCGTCAAACACACTAATAAAATGAGTTGAACGCAGGTCCTGGTTTAATCCGTTTAACCAATTTATAAATTTAACAAAAGATTATTTTTTTTATTTTTTTTTTAATGTTTAATTATAAATAAAAATATCAAAAGAATAACTCAAGACAACATGATTCAAGCCTTGAAAAGATCGAAATAGAAGAAGCTACAACCTAACCCATCAAGACGGACCCAAACCATATTGCCACCCCTACATGTAATATAATAATTTTGTTATTTACAAGAATAACAAATTTTGAAATTAAATACAAAATAATAATTAATTATAAAAGTAACTAACATAATGAACTAAGATGTGTGTATATATATCTATAGCGGTTTAAATGTGTCGAGCCAAGCAAAAAATTAGCAGGCTCGAGCTCGAACTCGGCTCGTACTAGACCAATTTCAATTTTTTTTGAAACTCGAGCTCAGTTCAGTACAAACTCATTGAGCTTGTGATTGACTCGATTTTGTTCGATTTATTATAAAAAATAATCTAGAAAGAAAGATAATAAAACATCATTAAAAATGAAAACGTAATTATATTGACTTAAAATAAAATGCCTTCTTAGGGTGTTTTTATACTGCCAGTACTCGGTTTGACTCGATAATTTATTTTAATTTTTTACAAGATTAAAATTATACATATTTATATGATAGGTTGCATGAAGAATCTAATTGTCATACTTAATAAAATTTAAGATTTTATAAAATAATAATACTTTTATATTTTTAAAATAAAATATATATAAAACTTTATATAAATATAAATAACAAAAATAAAATATAATATAGAATTACTATATGAACATTGTTATAGATAAAAGTAAAGAAAAATGGGAACTAATAAAGAAATAATGTGAGAGAGAGTCTTGTTAAAAAGAAAGTAGTCAGGGTGGGGCAGAAATTTGTGTCAAGTAAAGAGAGAGAAATGTGGTAGAGTTACACGTGACATCCATTTATCAACCGGGAGTACCACTCCCGGTGTAGGATCGAACCCACCTATGATCGATCATGTAATTAACAAATCTTTATCTCTTAATTGGCACATCTAACGAGAAAAGAAGGGAGAGGAAGAAGAAGATTTTATCTCTCTCTTTTTTTTTCCCGAATTTGGTCTTCTAATATTAATATTTTATTGTTATTAAGGTTAATTAAATCTTTTAGTATTTTTCTTTTTAATATTTAAATAATGGGTTACGTTTAGAAAAAATGTGGAATGTGAATAGCCCATGCCTATTAAAAATTCTACTCCACTTATTCCTCTGCCCACTCCATCTTAATATAAACACACAATAATTTACTCGAATGTACTTTATCTTAGGATGTATCTTTCCACATCCTAATTCAAATACAACCTTATGCCACAGGATACTTGTAGTGAGTAAATAACTTCACGCATCGTATTCATACGGCTTGCAGTCGACTCCTTCGACTACGTCCGCCTCTGTAACACGCACACGTGCAACAAGTCTAGCTATTGCGACACAATAACACCTGAGGGTGCTTTAGTGGCATAGTAAAATGGAAAGCTTCAAAGTTAATTTATACTTATGGAAAACAACGATTACAGTGCTTGAGGTTGTGGAGAGGCGGTCCTCCAACAATGCTTAGTTCTCCCCCTATAATAGTCTTAATTTTAAAATTACTATTAACAGTAGTAGACATTGAAAAGCCGAACAAACTGGTCGAATCGAAAAAGGACCCTATTACAATTATTTACAAATTACAAAAGTTATACGTTTAAAGAATAGGACTCTAGAAGGATGCGGGCAAGCAACGAGCGCTGACGAGCTTCCTGCAAGGTCTTACATCCATTGGCAAAGGTTGAAGGGCCGCCTCTTCGGAAATGTGATAGCTAATCACGAGTAGAGATGTAAACAAATCAAATAATTTTGATTTGATTCGTGATTCGAATTCGATTGAGATGATTTGGATTCGGAAAGTTCGAATTCGAATATGAATTAATTTTTGAGTAGGTCTTGCATGCATCTGATGCACAATAGTGTTATGGTGCACTTGCCACAACTAACACATGGACCTCAAAAATTCGACCAACTCCAATTTTAGAAAAATTTGCGTCAGGATCCGTGCGACCCCCCGCGACCTCCGGGTTATGCCTAATAGTACACTTTGGTATGCCTTATAATACTCTCTGTCATGCCTTATAGTACTTTCTCGATTTTTTTATAAAAAAAAAACTGAAAGTGGGCGACCCGCAGGCGGGTCGCGGGTCGGGTCTGGGCTGGGCGGTCCAAGTGTACAATAACACTATTGTGCATCAGATGCACACAAGTTTTTGCCTTAATTTTTAGATCTGTATAATATTCGAATACAAATACAAATATAGTTGTATTCAATTCGAATATTCGATTCGTTTATATATTATATATTAAATAATATACTAAATATATGTATTTAAAATAAATTTATATAGCTAATATATATCATTAAAAGTTGTAATTGATTTAAAAAAAAAAAATTAATATGTGATTTTTTTTCCTTTTTCCTTCTTCATTATATGTATCTATCTTTTGACAAGGTCAATCGCTATAAAAAGGATAAAATAGCAGAACTGCAGAATTGACCTGGAAACTTCGCTAAATCTTCCCCGAAAGCTAAATCTTCCCATGAAATTAGTAATATTTTTATTTTATTTACTGCGTTGATTGATTCTCTCATCCCCATTTCTCGCTCCCCGAGAGTTTCAGCCTTTCTTCTTGCGAATTTCATACATACAGATACCGAATTTTCTATTAATTCTGAAACCCTGATCGCGCTGCAAATTGCAATTATATAGAAAAAAAAGCAGCAATGAGGAGGGTGTTTGGAGTGAAGAAGGACAAAGAGCCACCTCCATCCGTTCAAGATGCATCTGAACGGGTTTGGAATCCGACTTATTGATTTTGTTTTTTTGTTTTAATCATTTTGTAATTGGATTGACATGTAGTTGTTTAGTTCTATTTATAGCATCAGTGTCCTTGTTTATGTAATTGTTTTTGTCGGTATTTGAACAGATTTTGTTGATTGTGGATGTATTTCGGTAGGAATTTACGCTTTCAGCTATGTTTCGTTTTCCATCGCTATTGCTTTGGACAAATAGGACTTCTGATTTAGTTTCTGGACAGTGAACATTTTCTGAGTAAATCATAGGAAGAATGGGCACTTCTTAGGTTATGATAGATCATCAGACATGTCTTTGGTGCACATGTTTCCAGTTGTATGTGGGCTTCTACATGTTTGGAGTCATCGGCAATTCATTCAAACTGGATAAAGCTATAGGATCCTCTAGTGATTTTATAGACCATGCTTGGTTTTATTGGAAGTACCTATTTGTCTGGTCTGTGCTCGGTATTATGAGAACATCGTACATGAAAATCCAGAAAACCCTACATGCCAATCTGAGTTAACTATGTATGAGTAACTTAGTCATTTGTTGCAACCTTTGCATGGCTTTGCTGGAACAATCTAATATGAGAAACTAAGTTGATATATTTCGTGTATGTTTAACTCTACGTATGGTATAAAAAGGGTAAGGACAGATGTGAGGGAGTAAGGTTTCAAATGTTCCACTCAATGTCGTAAAAGGCTTTAAGCGCCAGGTAGGAGGCAGACTAGGCTAGAGCTCAAGCGGGCGGCAAACTAGGTTCAAGAGCATAGGTGGGGTTAGACAGGGAAGGGACTTATTTTACTCTTCCCAATTTGGTAATAATAAAGTAAAAGGGAACGAGACATGTTGTTTCTAATCTTTCCATTTGAGTCCAGTCATTCTCCAACTCCTGCAGAGCTGGAGAAATAGAATACAGCATAGGAGAATTTGGTTTGACCTACCTTGCTTGCTCCCTGTTCTCTTCACTTTCTATCAATCAAGGTTCTCCAACCATTCTTCTCTCCTCACATTCTCTGTTGAGTTCAACCTAAACATGTAAAAATTGTCCTTTCTGATAGGAAAATATGCTTGGTATGTTTTTACTATTCTATGTTTCTTGAAGTATTGATTCGTCATTATTGTCCTTGTCGTTTGATTTTATTTATTTCAGTTGTTAAACTACATGTACAAATATGTTTTATTTCAGATCAATAAAAGAGGTGATAATGTTGATGAAAAGATAAAAAAACTTGATGCTGAACTTGCAAGATATAAAGAACAGATCAAGAAGACTCGACCAGGTCCAGCACAAGAAGCCGTCAAAGCTAGAGCCATGAGGGTTCTTAAGCAAAAGAAAATGTAAGCTTCACTATTTTTGTCGTTGGATCTTAGTCAATGTTGATGCTATTCTTCAATTCTAGTTACTTATTTGAGTTTAAATTTAATGAGTTTATGATTTTATTAGCATGTTGATTTGGCGGGATCTAGCTCTCATCAATTTTAATTTTCTGCGTCTAATGAGTTGGTTTCCGTTGTTGAAATGTCGGTCTCAATTTAGAATTGGACCAAAACTATTAAAAGAGACATTTTAAATGTAAAAGAGAACATCAACATGTGTTTCAACTTTCAACTGAGTAGGATGATGATGGCAAAATTTGATCCACATAGCCAAACCCACGTTTTGGGAAGCCTTTGTTGTAGTTGATGTGGCCTCATTTTAGACTAAGTTAACTTAATGAGGTATGTTAACAATATTTTGGGATGGTTATTGACATGATGCTTTACGTCATATATGAAATGGTGTCTCTTTCTTCGGTATCCTCACAAATCTGAGCAACACTTTTAAGACTGTTTTTCATAGAGGAATTTATGTCCACCAAAATAGTGGTAAAAAACACTGTAAGGTGGTGATATTGACAAGATCCTTTTCATACTAATACTAAGAATATCATTTTGAGTAATCAGGTTCACCATATTATATGATAGTTTTAAGGACTCTGATTTGGTGGTGTAAACTGCTTCACTTTATCTGAGGAATAAGAAGAAAATATAGTTTACTTCCTCGATCACAGTTAGGAAGATATCACATGGTCTGACGTTATAATGTCGAAACCTGAACCATTTATTTGATCCATACCATTTAATTCAGATGTGATCAGCGTGTATGTGAAGCCTCACATGGCTACCATGTTGAAGAAAAGTATATGTACAGAGTTATATATATATATACATATATTATATATACCTCAACAATTAAATAGGTTAGCGGACGCTTTTACACTGCTTTAGCTGATATGAGGAATTAGTCGTAAAATATGATGTAATATCACATCATACAGTCCAGTGACTGCAATTTTCATGATTATTGAGGATTGTGTGAACTTATGAGATTGTAATACGACCGGGATTCAGATGAGGACATCGGCGGGTTTACTTGTCTAAAAGTTGGGTTTCGTTTCAATCTCTTGAGGAATAAATTGAAGGTTAGTTGTAGTAGGTATTAAATATAGAGAAACTTGGGTTTTTTTCTTCAAGAGGGTGCTTTTATATGACGAAGAAAGTTATTTTATCTCCTAGGACGCTGATTTCCAATTCTCTCATTATACTTGTGCTTTTACTCTTGGTTATTGGAATTTGTGTATTCGTATGGAAGTTGAAATTGCTCTCCTTCCTTCAGTCCTCGGTTAGTCAGTTTCTGTAGAAAGAAACACAGAAGATTAAATACTACATGTTGCCTTTGTTACAAATATTTATTTAAGAGTAAATTTGAAGGTTTGCACTTAAGTGAAGATAAGGCCTTATTTACCTTCTATTTCTGGCCTGATGGATACTTCCACCACTCGTTAGATATCTACTGTGGTCAACCAGACTCACTTCCTGAAACCGAAGGTGGGACTTATCCAAGTCTTTTCCTCTCTCCATCTTCGCCATTCCTAGCCATTCCCTCAAGGGTTGTCCTAGTGCTTGCTCTTGCAGGGAAGGTTAGATAAGCCAAGTACATCATTTTTATCCCAGTGGGTGAAACCAGGCACTCGTGCGTGTGCGCGAGTGGTTTGTTTAGTTCATTAGTCTTGCTGGATGAGTAACATCTGTAAATAATTAAAAAATCTTGGTCCTGTAGAAAATCAATTAGGGTAAGCATATTGTGTTAAGTAAGCTACTAATTTCAGGTGTTGAAGTTGCACTAGATTTTAATCATATTCTCAGGAAACTTTTATAAATTACCATATTCAGGTTAAACTTATCCATCTGCCTTCTTGACCAAATTTGATTCATCAGCATTCTGCATACTAATAGATCAGTTGTGCCCTTAAACTATTGCCATTGCTCAACAACTGTTTGTATCAATGTCTTCATTCACTTATTTTTGCAACGGGCATAAGCATTTTATTAAACTGTTCAGGTATGAAGGCCAGCGTGATATGCTATACAACCAGACGTTCAACCTGGATCAAGTGGCATTTGCTTCTGAGGGAATTAAAGATGCTCAACAAACAGTATGTTCGTGACATGCTTTCCACTTTGTGATGGCCTAGTCCCATATATTTTGCGTCATTCCCTCTTGTCATTTTCTGGTGAAGATACTGAAAGATATGAAGTTTCAGTTCTCCGCTCCGTTGATGGGAGCTTTAAGATGACCAGTGAAAATGTTTCAGTGCTTATATATCCATGGCTTGTTGGATAATTACAAGCCTTTTGGAAAGTTATTGTGCTTTGAAAAATGTATGGTTAAGCTCAGCCTATAGGGAAAAGTTCAAAATTTCAGGGATCTAAGCTCATTATGTAGTATAATGTGATTGAACCCAGCTGCCTTACCACATTTAGCAGGATCACCCATTGTTGACAAACAAGGGTTTTTTTGTATTTTTTTGTTTTTGTTTTTATTTTTGTTTTTTTCTGAGTGATTTATTTGTGTCCTAATACTTGCATATATCTCGTCTGTCAATGTGAAGTTGCATATGGTTGGTTAGGTGCACATAAAAGCTGGATATGCCTGCTTGGTTTGTCACATTTTGAAACTCGTATGCTGTCAGTAGTGTTAATTAGTCTGTAACTAATCTCACTGCATCTGCAGATGTCAGCCTTGAAGTCAGCAAACAAAGTGCTTAAGGGAATGATGAAGACTGTGAAAATTCAAGACATTGATGGACCTCATGGATGTGAGCAACAAAATCCAACAGTCTCTTGGTAGAAGCTACAATGTTCCTGATGATATTGATGAGGATGAACTGATGGGTGGTAAGATATACTCTGAACTTCTATATTTATCCGAATGCCACCAGAAATAAGGAGTAAGAATGCTCGCCCATCACCATGCTTTGCTTTAGATGGGAAATGCCTAGTGCATGTATATCAGACTGTGGAAATGAATGCAGCGTTTCTGAAGATATTGCAAGCTGCTAGAGGCAGAACTGAAGACCGTCCGGTTTCCCGCCTAATATCTGCATTACAGTTTATTATTTGGTGGTTTTCTAACCTCTTTTTTTGAAATTTTCTCTTCTGTTACGTAGAGCTTGATGCTCTGGAAGCAGACATGGGTTTGAAACTGACGGTGATGGAGTCCCGTCTTATCTTCAAGCTGATACTGATCTGGATTCAGAACTTAACTTGCCATCAACACCATCTGGGCATGCTCCAGTTCCAGCGGGCAGAGCGAAT
>JAUEKW010072970.1:0-12896 GCA_032274785.1 Ajuga reptans
AGTTAACAAAAATGATCACAATAACAAATAATAGACAATCAAAAAAAAAAATTAAATTTTAAGATTTTTTTTTTTTTTTATGGCCGGCCATATTATGGCCATTTAGCAAAGTCCTTATATATATTATTTGAGTTGTGATGAGAAGTAGTTTTAGGTGATTAGATGTGTCAGAAAGTCTAGTGCCTAACCTATTAATATTCAATGCATGAATCAGGGAAAACAAATGGAAAAGGAATTATAGTAGGATTGTTTCAATTCCAAGTGTAGAAGCAACAGTAGTGGACAAATTCAAATTTACTTGCTTTTACTACTACTTGATTGTCTAGAAATCAAGTTCACGTTTTTGCAGTAATTGTCAATTTGGCAAATTATTTAGTTAATATATTAAGAATGTGCAGTTTTCTTATATTTACTAACGGAGGGTACTGGACTTATATTGATAATTAGATGTTCATAAGATATAAGGCTAAAAAAAAATTAGTTAATAGAATTGAAAGTATTGGTCATGGTATATTGGATTAATATATTCTAATTACCGTTATTTAATATGTGTCATGATATAGATTTAACTGACAAAGCATAGTATGTGTTTAGAGATATTAGTATTGTTGAGCTTTGAGCTTTGAACTTTAAGATAAGTACATTTTTCACCTACAATATGAGTGGTTGATTTAATTGTTTGTGCATAAATACATGTTTTTACTTGGATGATTGTAAGTGTTTACTTTATCAAGACTTGTTTGTTTTATTGAGCTATATGGTTGAAGTTGAGATGAGTATTAGTTACAAGATATGAGTTCATCTTGTATTGAGTAAAGATAAACTTTTTGGAAAAGTATATTATTTTTATATATTTGGACTAGTACCTGGGCACGAGACCGCCCGCTAGAGAATTTTGGGTACGAGACCACCCAATTAAGGGCACGAGCCACTCTAAGAGTTTTAGTTGCTCCATTAGGATTCAGTGGCTAGCTACCTTGGGTCTTAATGCAGTTGCCCACATTGATACCATGTCCGGGCCCAAAGTAGTTTTTATTATATATATGTATATATAAGTTGAGTTAATTAATGTTTTTTTTCCTTTTAAAAGCAGTTGAGTTGGAATAAAATGAAAGTGTTTTGTGAGATAGGTGATGTACTTACTAAGTAATGCTTATAGTTTATGTTACCTCATATTGCAGATAAATGTAAGATTTGCTAGAAGGGAGCAAGGCGGATGTGCAATGGTAGTGACGGCAAAACCTTGTAATTGGTTAAGAAAGTTTATTTAGTATGCTTTGTTGTTAAGTTTAAACTATTAAGTTTGCAAGACTAAGTTGGTGTTTTATTTATTTATGATTTTACTCGGCGGGTTGGATTTTCTGAAGATTTCTCAGTCCTTTAAATTTTCTTTAAACTTGATATTAGATTTCTTGCAACATTAAAGTTATTCAATATTTTAAGAAGGTTGAGATTATTAGATGTATTGAAAAAAAAAAATATAGAGGTCCAAGTTTGGTTTATTTTATTGAAAAATTATATTTAGAAAAAAAAATGTTTGATGATTCTGTATAAGCTGCGCTTTTCCATTGACTTGAGAAAGATTAGAAGTGGCATCTCACTAGTAGGGGGTGTTACAGATTTTGGGTTCTGGAAGATGTAGATCGAAGATTACTTGTACGGTAAAGATCTGTACCAACCTTTGGATAAGAAACCAGAGAGCAAGAAAGAGGAAGATTGGAAATTGTTGGACAGGAGGCGATGAGCGTGATTCACTTGTCATTGTCCAGAAACATCGCGCTTCGTACGTCGAAGGTGAAATTGACGAAGGAGATGCTGAAAACGTTATCCGAGATGTATGAGAAGCCATCGACGGCGAACAAGGTTTATCTGATGCGGCGGTTGTTTAACCTACGGATGGCGGAGAGTACAACGGTGGCCACTCACCTAGACAAGTTCAATATGACTATCGCACAATTGAGCTCGGTTGAGATTGATTTCGATGTTGTCCTCTTTACCAGAAAGTTGGAGCGGGACGGTTACAAGGTTAATAATCTAATTATTAGCGAAGAAATTTACAAGAATGAGTCAGGTGATACTTCTGGATCAGCTTTGAGTACGAAAAATAGGGGCAAGTCATAGTCAAGATCGAAGTCAAATCGTGGTAGGTCGAAGTCGAGAGGTAGAGATAAGCCCAAGACAGACAAGAGCCAAATCAAGTGCTGGAACAAATGCACAGTACCGTCGAAGGAAAAATCAGTGAATGCAACCGCACAAGAAATATCATATGCATTAATCTAGAGTGTGAGCAGACCATTAGAATCGTGGGTGTTAGATTCTTGAGCTTCGTTTCATGCATGCATCAGTGCTGACGTGGTGGAACATTACACTTCCAGAAATTTTGGAAAGGTTTATCTTGCTGATGATGAGCCCATAGAAATCGTGGGAAAAAAGAGATGTTCGAATCAAAGCACCAAATATGTCTGTCTTGCAGTTGCATGGAGTGAGACAGATTCCTGATTTGAGAAGGAATTTGCTTTCAGTTGGCTAGTTGGATAACGAGGGTTATGTTGTACCCTTTAGCTGTAATAACTGGAAGATAACCAAAGGAGCTATGGTGATGGCTCGAGGTAAGAAAGAAGGAACGTTGTACATGACTAACAATGTCCGTGATAGTATTGCTATTGCAGGTGTGAATGGTGATCCAGATATGTGGCATTGTCGACTTGGCACATGAGCGAGAATGGGATGAAGGTGCTGTGTTCGAAGGGATTGCTAACAGGCCTCAAGACCGTTGAGATCGGATTGTGTGAGGATTGCGTATTCGGAAAACAGAAACATGTGGGTTTTTCAAAGGGTGGCAGAACTTTAAGCAAAAATTAGAGTTGGTCCACAACGACTTGTGGGGTCCAGCACCAGTGACATCTCTTGGTGGAGCGTCATACTACATGACCTTTATTGACGACTCCACAAGATAGGTATTGGGTTTACTTTCTGAAACATAAGTCTGATGCTTTTGACTCCTTCAGAAAGTGGAAAACCTTAGTTGAAACTGAAACGGGTCTTAAGGTGAAATGTTTAAGATTTGATAAAGGTGGGGAGTATGAGCTTCGTGAGTTCAAGGAGTATTGCACTGTGAATGATATTCGCATGGAGAAAACCTTGAGAGGAACCCCTCAGCAGAACGGTGTAGCAGCACGTATGAATAAAACTTTGAAATGAACGTGCTAGGAGCATGAGATTGAAGTGTGGATTCCTGAAGATGTTTTGGGCGGTTGCAGTTAATACTTTTGCATTCTTGATTAACCGAGGACCATCAGCCCCCTTGGAGAATGGGATACCAGAGGAGGCTTGGAGTGAGAAAGACATAAATTTGTCCTTTCTTCGTGTATTTAGTTGTGTTTCATATGTTCATGTGGATGCTACTGAAAGAAGTAAATTAGATGCTAAATCTATCTAGTGTACGTTTATTGGGTATGGTGGGGATGATTTTGGATACAGATTTTGGGATGAACAAAATAGAAAGGTCATTCATAGTCGACACGTTGTATTTAATGAGCAGGTTATGTACAAGGATAGATTGGGTGCGTATGAAATTGATAGTTCAGACTCTCAGATTGTGGAGTTAGATATTTCAAACTCGGGTGGGAGTAAGGTGGTTGGAAATGACCAGGTGGTTGTTGAGGAAGAACCACACACACCACCAGTTCGCTTCGGAGATACACAAGACATCGTGGATCAGCTAACAGATATACGCCTTCAAATTACTATATATTGTTGACTGATGGTGGTGAGCCAGAGTGTTATGCAGAGACATCACGTAGTGAGCATGTGAGCAAATTAAAGCTTGCGATGGATGATGAAATGGATTCCTTGATGGCCAACGAGACATGGGATCTAGTCAAGCTCCCAAAGGGTAAGAATGCATTGCATAACAAGTGGGTTTAAAAAATTAAGGAGGAAGTAAAAATCCTGCAGACATGTTGATTAAGATTGTGACCTTAGAGAAGTTGAAGCTTTGCATGGATTCAACTGGCCTTGGTAAATGAGATGACGGCCTAGCACTGCTGCTAGTTGTGGGTTACTGTTGAGAAGATGAAGACAATTATGATTGGATTCAGTCTCCAGGTGGGAGATTGTTAGGATATGGAGCCTAATGGATGTACATTAAGCCTAAATCTGATTGGTACTTGGATTTATTGATATCTTGAAGATACTTGACATATTTATGTTTAGGATAAGGTTTCCAAGTTTTTTTAGGGCTAGGATTTTAGTCCTTTACTAGTATATATATACCCACAATACTTGTATCTCGAAATTAGCAGAAATCCTGGCTTGGCAGCGCCCCTAGATGTAGTCTTATAGACGAAACGGGTTAACAATTTTTGTGTTCTTTATTGCTTTCGGTTTTTCCATATACTGTGTTTTATCCTAACATTAAGTACATAGCGGGATCTTCAATATCTTTTACAGTAACATAGGAAATCCCACAGTCAAGCGTCTACCATATACACCTTCTTCACCTCTATGAAGTGAACAATGGGTCCGTTGGAAGTCAGCTCAGCAATGTCGCTGATTCCAATCCACTCAAACATATTTCTTCAACTACCTAATCATCGCAAGCCATGGTATTAGAATACAACCTCACCGTGTTGGCTCTCTATTTGTTAAACTGCTCCATCTCATCATTCAATAACACATCATCAAAAACAGATATAATCTTCTCTATTCACTAAATGAGTGGGAGATCCAGTTATGGGCTTGGTGTGAAATCCTCCTACAAGCTAAGTTTCTCCCTCTTCAACCTGTAGAGTTGCTTGCGGAGCTTGGTCTTCCAATGGAGTCATGTCTAATGATTAAACATGAAGAGGCTCTATAAGCAATTAGACATCCTCCTCAGGCTTATCAAACAACTGCCTGACAATAGACTCCTTCAAGTAGGCTTTCACAAGCCTCCTAGATTCCTTCTGAAGGGGAATCTCTTCTTCTTCCTCTACTTCTTCCTGAGCTTGTAACATAAGCTCCATTATTCTCTTAGAAGTTTCTCTCTATTTGTGTGTAGCTTTAGACTTTTTACAAAACCTTTCTTCCGAGCAGCTTTCTCTGCTCCCACGCAGTATCACCAACATATTTCCTTACACCTACTCCAGTTGTCTCATTCATGTTCTTCCTCTTCTCCTTCAGTTCTCTCTTGTTGATCCTAGTTGCAACAACAACGCTGCCCTCTACTGCCATGGTTTCATCAATCCACTTCCTTGGGCTATTTTTTACCCCGTTCTCTGGGAATTTCACATACATCATGTGCAGCAGAAAATTTAAGACTAAGCCATAGGATTTCCTTCCAACATACTCCTCAATTTTCTTTACTAACCTAGGGAACATAAAAAATACTGAGTTTACTGTGACCATCACTACGATGACCATCAACCTCTAGCGCATCTTGGTAGGCTTATCAAAGCTCCATGTTCTACATTCTATGGTTATGCTAAAGATGTCGTACAGACACATGTATATCGGACATAAAATGTTCTTGTTACAGGTTGTATGAGGATCTTTAACTCTCATGTGCTTAATTCCTTATTTGATAGTCTACATTTCATGAAAAAGGTATTCGCAAAAATTTTCACGAACTTCCCTGCCACTTTGCTCTTAATAGAAATTGACATATCCTTATTCATCAAAACTATAGTGATATCGTAGAATTTCTTCATTTCTTGCTCATGATATTCTAGAAAGTGAGAATCTATAGTATTTTGGAGGGGCCTCTCCTTGGGCATCCTGAAGATATCTGTAATCAGGGTAGTCTCTCTACCTATTTCTTTACATTGCTTACTCAGATGTTGTAAGGAGAATCTCCCATCAATGTACTACAACATCTTCTTGGGAGATTCAAAAGCTTTCTTCTTCGGGGACATGGTTGTATAGAAAAATAAAAACAAAAATATAAGAAATTTTATAGAGATAAGAGCAACTTCATGGTGCCTCATTTTTCAACTCCAAGTGTGCACCATAAAATGCACTAAAGTAGCATTTCACTTGGCAGGGCGTTAGTGTGTTACTAGTGGTGCATGGGGAGGCTGCATTACTTATTTTCTATTTCCTTTCCTTTTTTTTTCTTCTTTTTTTATATTATATTTAATGATTATGTATATTTTTAAATATTAGATATTGTATTCACTTTGTATAAAAATTACTCTTATCAAAATTAAGTTTAGAAATATAATTACAAAAATGTATAATCTCAATAATAACAAGAAAAAACACTATATAATTTAAATTACTACACATGAGATTATAAATATAAAATAAAATTATTAAACAAGTGTGAAATATAAAATTACTATGATACGAAACATAAAATCACAACAACTAGAAATAATTACTCAATGTAATTAAGCAGAAAATTGCTAAAATGGAAATACAAATTAAACCTTAAAAATAAAATCACAAATTCCTAGTAATCTGGTAGTCCACCTCCTGACCCTCTAGCACAAGGATAGAAATTTCCAAACATAGTAAATGAATTGCAATGTTCTTTTGCTTCTTGTTCTTGTCTCCGCTTCTGCAAAATTCGTTGTTTCTCTTGCCGAAAGTATTCACGTAGTTCGAGATCTTCAATGGTGCTCAAATTTATTTTAAAAGTTTTTATTCTTCCTTTATATTATTTGCATTAATTATTTTATTTTACAAATCAAGATGACGATCTTTTTTTATTTTTTCCCTCAATAGTATTTCCCGGAGAGAGGCGTTATCATCTTTTATCATTTTTACAAAAGTATCATCATCGTCATCTTGTTTCCTCTTCAATTTTACTTTTTTTACCCGCATCATGTTGTTGTGATGAAGAACCTCCACAAGGTGTAATATTTTCATCACTTAAATTTATAGAAAATGACTCCATCGAAGGATTAGGCGAAAGCGGGTCCTGGGTATTACTTTCTCCGGTCATTTCCTCAGCTTGGATAAAAGTTTTCAATACGGGCCACACATGATCAAACTTAAATCCGAGCGAATATGATTTGTCTGACCTCATCATTTCATTTGCACGAACTAACTGAGAAATTAGAAACATAGTTAATATTATGAGATCAGTTACGATAATAAGAAAATTTAATAACTAAGAAAATACTTCCAATAGTTTGCTCATTTGCATCACTAGGATTAAGTTGTTCAACTTTCACAAACACCCGTTGAACTTTTCACAATGTTTGTAAATGACTTGCTAGTGGCATTGCAATGATCTTTGGTTACATTCTTGCATGTTGGAGCTTGGCAACTCAGAGTTGTACTGACGTGCAATACGTGCCTAAAAACATCCCATGGATTGGTTGATACCCATTACTGGATCTTGCTAGACATCGAGGTACATGTTAACAAGGATCCGGCTTCAGCGGCAGTGTAATTTTTAGTGCGTGGAGGAGCCATTTTAGAGAATAATTTAGAAAAGAATTTGTAGGTGTCTAGATTATGTAAGTGTGTTTATGAAACTTTGTCATGCCATATATTTATAGAGAAGAAAGCGCACAAATTGTGCTTTCTGCAATCCTTATCAATTTAGATAAGTTTTGTAAGGTGTAAAGAGACTAAGATCCGATGTTTGTGATTGAAAGCATCCGCATTATGCTTTTTGCAAATCCAAATCCAATCCATAGCAGTTTTGTATGGTGTAGATATAAAGAGATTAATTCGACGATTGTCTTTGAAAGCACAAAGATTGTGCCTTTTGCAATCCTTATCAATTCAGATAAGTTTTGTACCGTGTAAATTTAAAGAGACCAAGATATGATGGTTTTGGCTGAAAGCAGTTGGATTGTACTTTTTGCAAATCCAAATCCAATCTAGACTAGTTTTGTTTGGTGTAGATTTAAAGAGATTAAAATCCGACGATTGTGTTTGAAAGCACATAGATTGTGCTTTTTGAAAACCTTATCAACGATGGATATTTTAAGCACGAGGATTGTGCTTTTTGGAATAGTAGTATTTGATTATTATATAGTAGGCATACTTTGTCACCTTATCTCCACTTCAAAAATTCTGAGCCATTTTATTGAACGAGTAGCCACCCATTTCATTTCTTTTCTCTTTTGTCATCATATGTTTACTTCAATCTCCTGACCTTCTATTTCCTTTCACTTTTGCAATTGTCTCTGCAAATCCATTTCCCAACTTATCTCTTTGTCTGCCATACTCATCAATAATGATCTTCCATTCAGTTGGCCTTCCAATATTTCTTCTTCTTCTTCAAGTTCATTTAATAACGAGCTTAAGAAGATTATAGATAACTATGATGTGCAACAACAAGTTATTGTTTAGCACATTTAGTATAACAATCTGATGTTAGTTGAATATCTTAAGCAGCATCGAAATAAGGGTTGGAAAGATAATCCTAATTTGAGATATGGCCAATGTAACTTTAGACCGACCCATTACCCGAATGTGTGTCAACCTGAAGCTTCTAATTGTTCCTTAGAAGGTATGGTTAAACAATTGACTACCCAAATAGTTCAAGTCCACACTCAAGGTGTTAAATACCAAAAGAAGACTAATACCCATTTATAACACCTAGACAACCAAATTGGACAAATTTGCACCTCTTTAAGTAACTTAGAAATCCAACTCTCAAGTAAACTTCCATCCCGATATATCTCCAACACAAAAGAGAATGCTAAGGCCATAACACTGAGAAGTGGGAAGAATTGGAATAACCTAAATGTAAAGGGGTGGAATTGAGAAAGAACTAGAAGTAAAACCTAAGGATGTAGGTAAGAGTGAAAATTAAAAGAAAAATGAGGAAGGAGTGAACTTAAGAAAAGATTAACCAAATCATAAAGATCCTACCCATTTATAGAAATTCCACCATTTCCCTCTAGGTTTGCTAAATCAAGAAAATAAGTTGTGACCCAAGAAATCTTAGAAATATTTGGGAAGGTAGAAGTTTAACATACCTCTCTTGGATGTTATTAAACAGGTTCCCATTTATGCTAAATTCCTCAAGGAGCTTTGCAAAAATAAAAAGCAATTCAAAGGATCTCAAAAGGTAAGTATGGGTGAGAATATTCTGCCATGATTCAAAAGAAAATTCTACCAAAGTGCAATGATCCTGGTATGTTCCCCACACCTTGTAAAATTGGAAAATTGAGGTTTGAGAGATGCATGCTAGATTTAGGTGCTTCTATAAATGTTATGCCTAGAACTTTAGGGAAATTAAGCAAAACTAATGTTGTGATTCAATTGGTTGATAGATCTAATGCATATCCAGTAGGAATACTTGAGGATGTTTTGGTTCAAGTAAATGAATTAGTATTTCTTGCTGATTTTTATATTCTTGACATGGCTGATGATTCATCTAATAATATGCCTTTACTCTTAGGAACAGCATTTTTTAAAACATCTAAAACTAAGATTGATGTGCATGAAGGTAATATAACTTTGGAATTTGATGGGGAAGTGATTAAGTTCAATATTTTTTAGGCAAATGAGATATCCCAATCACATCAATAATGTAAGTTCAATTGATACTGTTGATATTATTGATATGATTCTGCAACAAATTGTTTATCTTGATAACTTGGATCAGGTACTACTTGAACTTGAATTTTTTGATTTTTTTTTTTGTTGAGAAAGAGGTCAAGTGAGAAGAATTGAAGGTAACTTCTACTTCTCTTCCTTTACCTCTCACTTCTTCTAAGTTGTTGCCGTCCATAGTACAAGCTCCTAAGTTAGAATTAAAGCCCCTCCCCTCTAATCTGAAATATACTTTTCTTGGTGATCATGATGCTTTGCTTGTGATTATTTCAAATTCTTTGACCTCATCTCAAGAAGAAAGATTACTTGATATACTAAAGCAATATAAAGAGGCAATATGATGACCAACTGATGATATTAAAAGAATGAACCCAACTTTGTGTATGCATAGAATTCTTCTAGAAGATAATGCTAAACCTGTTAGAGAAGCACAACGTAGGCTAAATCCTCCTATGATGGATGTCGTGAAAAATGAAATTCTTAAGTGGTTAGCAACATGGGTAATTTATCCTATTTCTGATTCTAAATGGGTAAGTCCAATTCATGTAGTACCTAAGAAGTCCAGAATCACTGTGATAGATAATAAAAAAGGAGAACTTGTGCCTACTAGAATATCTAATGGATGGAGAATATGTATTGACTGTAAGAAGCTGAATCAAGCTACTAGAAAAGATCACTTTCAATTACAATTCATTGATCAAATGTTGGAAAAACTAGCTGGACAATCTTTCTCTTGTTTCTTGGATGGGTACTCTGGATATATTTAAGTTGATATTGTTCCTGAAGATTGGGAAAAAAATACTTTCATGCCCATTTGGCACATTTGCATTTAGGAGAATGCCTTTCGAACTTTGTAATGCACCCGGTACCTTCCAAAGATGCATGATGAGCATATTTTCTGATTTAATTAAGCATAACATGGAAATATTTATGGATGATTTTACTATTTTTGGTGATTCTTTTGACTTATGTCTGCATAATTTATCTCTTGTTTTGAAAAGGAGCATCAAAACTAACATTGTATTGAACTTTGAAAAGTGCCACTTTATGGTTGAACAAGGTGTAGTATTGAGACACATTGTGAGCTCTAACGGGCTAGAAGTCGATAAAGCCAAAATTGAGGTAATCAGTTTATTACCTTATCCTACTTGTGTTTGTGAGGTAAGATCATTTCTTAGGCATGCTGGATTTTATAGGCGTTTTATTAGAGATTTTTCAAAAATTGCATCGCCTTTGTGTGCATTGCTTGGAAAAGATGTTTCTTTTGAACTTAGTGATAAATGTAAAAATGCTTTTGATGATTTGAAATATAAGTTGACTTATGCTTCTGTTATTCGCCCCCTGATTAAAATTTTCCATTTGAAATAATGTGTGATGCGAGTGACAAAATAGTAGGAGTTGTATTAGGACAAAGAAAAGACAAGGACCCTTATGTGATATATTATGCGTCTAAATCACTTGACCCTACATAATATAATTACACCGTGACTGAAAAAGAAATGTTTGTTGTTGTATTTACATTAGAAAAGTTATGTTCTTACTTGCTTGCTACTAAAGTGATTGTCTTTTCTGGTCACGCTGCACTTAAATATTTGATGAAAAAGAAAGAATCAAAACCTAGACTTTTGAGATGGATATTTTTATTGCAAGAATTTGATTTAGAGATTAGAGATAAGAAAGGTGGCGAAAATCTTGCTGCGGATCACTTGAGTAGAATAGTACCTAGAGATGATTGGCCAATGGTTTCTGAATTTTTCCCTGATGAACAATAATATTCTTTGACTATGGAACCTCCTTGGCATGCTGATATTGTAAACTATTTAATAACTAGGACTTTCCCAAATGAATTGATAAAAGATCAAAAGGAAAAGATCAAAGCTGAATTAAAATATTATTTTTGGGATGATCCGTATCTGTGGAAATCTTGTTCTGATCAAATAGTTAGAAGATGTGTGAGTGAATCCAAATATATGTCTATTTTAACTTTTTGTCATAGTTATGATGTTGGAGGTCACTTTGGACCTAAAAGGACCTTTCATACGGTTCGTGAATGTGGATTTTATTGGCCAACTTTGCAAAGAGATACATATTTATTTTGCAAATCTTGTGAACAATGCCAAAAGACAGGTAACATATCACGAAGGAATGAGATGCCTCAAACATGTATTTTAGTTTGTGAATTTTTTTATATTTGGGGTATAGATTTCATAGGTCCATTCCCATCGTCGTTTGGTAATGTTTACATCATTCTTGTCGTTGATTATGTATCTAACTAGGTATACGCTAAGGCTTTCAAGCATGATGATGCTAAAAATGTGACCAAATTTGTCAGAAGTCACATCTTTAATAGGTTTGGAATACCAAAAGCAATCATTAGTGACCGTGGTACTCATTTTTGTAATAAGACATTTGGTGCTTTACTTGAGAAATATCATGTCACATATCGCATTTACTAGTGGGGAAGCTGAGGTATCTAATGTTAGAAAAATGCAGTTTGTGTACTTGAAAATGACTCTTTAGAACAGTTAAGTCGAGGCACGAGTTTGAATCGTCCATAAGATGATATTACCTCGTATCCAAGTGCTAACGGTCTTCGACAATCATCCCCAAGGTACAACGACTTTCAACTTTAGAATCACAGCACAACGAAACTAAAGTTATCGGTGAACTACTCGATACTCGAAACTTTCTTAAGACTCGAAGATTGGGAGCACTACAAATGCTAAGTATGATAATGCAGATTGTAGTAAAAAAATGAGAATGACAAATGCCGGGGTCTATTTATAGTTTTCAAATAGTTGTGGTACCAATTCGGAATAGACACCTTTTGGCCCTTGGTGGTACCGGTTCGGACCTAGCCGAACCGGTTCGGCGTTACGTACCCACCCCCAAGTTGGCACACCCTCTCGTAGATCTATGTACATGTTCACCCAATCCGACCCGTTCGGACCAATTTTTCAAAATATTAAGGCTCCTTCAGCTCCTCGCGACGATGTGTACGTGCTAAGTGCAAAGTGCACCTCTAAAGCGCCCAATGCTACAAGTGCGATGTGTGACGTGCGCATGTCCGGGCTTGGGTTTGGATTGTGCTCCGCACCATCCTTGGGTCAATTTAGCCAAAGGCTAAAACACCACTAGGATGCACCTTAGGATATCATAATTGATTACTCTTTATCAAGGAGCTCCTCCTTATAAGGAGTTTAAATTCTCTCCACCTTTTCTATGTGGGACAACTTCCCATTTCCTTTTCCAACTCTTCTATTATTTCCATATCTAAGTTGCTCACTTTAGGCATTAATTTCTCATTCATCCGAAATTGAATTTGAGAACATAAATACCCTAAATTCATCTACTCGGAACGTAGATTATGAATTTGCAACTTAATTCCATTT
>JAUEKW010073080.1:0-12895 GCA_032274785.1 Ajuga reptans
AAACATAAATTAGATTTATGAGATCCATCAATCTTGCTAACATTTCCAAAGAAATTAACTACATCCCGATTTAGAAATATAAAATGGGCAAAAAAATATTACAGTTTCTATTTATAGCCGGTTTCGTTTTATTATATAGTAAGATTATTTATTTATTTATTTATGTTACAGAGCGAGATAAATAATATACCTAGCAAAATAACGGCTAGGTAGGCTTTTCCAAATTGTTCTATTTGGCCCATGACTCAAGCCCAGCTACGAGTAAGTAACGGGTAGGTGGGCTTATCCTACTTGCTCTAACAGGCCCATCGTCAGGCCCAGCTATAAACACTCCCGAGTCCCGTCCCTCATTCGGCTCCTCACGTCCTACATAAGGCATCGCTTGTGGGTTCTCTACAATACGCAGGGTTCTCTACGAAATTGCACGAAAGTTACGCGATCGAGATTGGATCAAGACACCAAAATCCAAATTAAGATTTATGATTTATCACTGATATAGGGAGAGAGTACTGTCGATAGTCAAGGTCGAATTTTGAAGACTTTAGCCCCAATTCAACTTTCTTCCCCAATTTGTCGAAACCCTAGGATCTCGGCATCTGATCTTTGTCGGTCCTTGGGTTTCAGCCATTTTTCGGTCCTAATTGTGGTTTTTAATAGCAACAATATGTGATGCAGGAAAGTCTGATGCAGAAAAAGTAAAAAGTAAGAAAAAGATGTCGGTAGATTTGATACTGAAGCCGTCGTGCAGCGGTTGTGGATCGACGGTGGAGCTGTATGGAAGCACTTGCAAGCACCTTACGCTTTGCGTCAATTGTGGCAAATCTATGGCTCAGACTCGTTCCAAGTGCTACGAGTGTGGCACCATCATCACTCACCTGATTAGGGTTCGACGTTACTATACAGAACTATTTCTTTTTAATTGATATGGATTGTGAACAATGTGATGCGGACTCACATGCAATCTCATATGTTTGTATCTCGGAGTGAACATCTGTGTCATAAGATGAGGATGTCTATTTGATGTCTTTTTGACTGCAGATTGGTGAAAGTAATATTAATGGTGCCTTGCAGTTATAGACAATTAGGAGCGTTGGTTCTTATAATTTGTGATTTCTATGGCACGAAAGGTCTATCATATTTGGAGATAGCTAAATTTGAGGTTGTTAGCTGATTGGAGATAATTAAGTCTGAGCCTGTTAGCTGATTGGAGGTAATTAAGTCTAAGTTGTTAGCTGGGTCAATGAAGTTTCGTGTTTTAGGTTTTGTCCGTTTGAGAACTTTTAAACGGATGAGGGTGATAAAATCATAAGGATGGATTGACTGGCAGAACATTTAGCAACTTTATTCATTTGGTGAAGTTTCTTGCTTTACGCTGTAGGTTGGGTTATTTTGATTTTACTTGTGATGAACTAAATTGGTTGAGTTTGCCAGTAAGCAGTCTGCTTTTGCAGCTGAAGTCATATTGTCTTTTGTTCTTTTTTTTGGGGGGACGTGGTTTGCCTCTACAGCCTGCCAGTTTGTAGGTATACGAGACCTGTAAGTATGCAACTGTAAGAATGCATATTTTTGAGAGAAATGTTTGTGTGATATCTTATATGCTGAAAACACAATATTTGCTAAAACATGTTATGGGGAAAGGTGGGAAATCTGTGATAGATTCTTCCAATCTACTCATATTTAAATCTCTGTTCCGACGCACGAACTTTTAGTTTTCAAGCTGACTTTGAAGTTTTTATTTTTTGTCATACATAGGAATACAATGTCCGCGCAAGTCCCAGCAGTGACAAAAATTACTTTATTGGAAGATTTACCTCAGGATTACCTAATTTTAAGAAGAAGAATGAGAATAAATGGTTATTACAGAAAGAAGGTCGGCAAGGGCGCCAAGTTACTGATGCCCTGCGGGTACTGCTCTGTACTAATTTTATTTTAGTTCTTATTTTCCGCAATTGCTGAATGCATGATATTTTTCTTGCCAAAAAGACTAGACATGCATGTGATCTCTCCAGTTAATATACTTGAACTTCATTTAGTGATATGGGATGGAGTTTCCGCGTGTTCTTGTGATTAGAGATTAAGATAATATGCTATGTTATGGAATCTTGTTGTCAGGTAATAATCTATCATTTCTCAAGTCACTCCACTTTGCAGTTTCCAATTGAAGGAAGCATGTTTATGTACAAATCCTTTATCCTTGGGCTGATGTTTGTTTTAAAAAGGATTGTCGCAATTATAAAATTATAATGAGCTACTCCTGTTTTGGCAGCGGTGATCATTAAATCTATTTCTGTATTATTAACTTGCTTGCTATGATCACTGATATACATGATGTCACAGGATAAGCACAAGAATAAAGCTTGGCATCTGGAAGATGAAACTGGACTAATTAAGTACAATGGGACTCCCGAGGGCTCAAATTCGGCATCATATTACCTTCTAATGCTTCAAGGGAAGGAATTTGTTGCTATTCCTGCTGGTTCATGGTATTCACTGTTCCTTCACCCGTATTATTACTACTTTGCAATATCTGCTTCATACTATCTTGATGATAGGTACAATTTTAACAAACAAGCACAATACAAAACACTCTCTTTGGAGGAAGCTGAAGAAAAGATGAAAAATAGAAGGAAAACTGCTGATGGGTACGAGAGGTGGATGATGAAAGCCGCACATAATGGGGCTGCAGCCTTTGGTGAAGTTGAGAAGTCTGATGATCGGGAAGGTGCAGCTGGTGGTGGAAGGGGGCGTAGGAAAACCTCGGGGGACGAGGATGAAGCCAATGCTTCAGATAAAGGAGACGAAGATGAAGAAGAAGAGGCAGCAAGGAAAAATAGGTTAGGACTCAACAAGAAAAATGGGGATGATGATGAGGAAGGTCCAAGAGGTGGTGACCTTGACTTTGATGATGATGATATTGAGAAGGGTGAGGAAATTTCGCTATTTAGTTGCGTGACTGGTATATCTTATTTACTTAGCATTCAATTGGAGAATCCTCTTATTCTAGCTCGAGTCTCTATTATGTGGTTGTCCAGATATGTCTAGTTTCATTGGGTTAGTGCCTTTTAGGAACTTCTGTCTTTCTTTGATGCTTGGTTGTTAATGATAACTGTGGTAATTATTTTACTTATTTTGTTCACTATGTTGGAGTTAGAGGAATGCCGTTTTAAGTCATCCCATGTATATTTTTTCACTTACCTGGATTTTCTGCTACTTGTGCTTTAAATCATGCTGGTTCACCGTTCATGCATCATAGTCAATGTTTTTCTCGTTACTTCGACCTGAAAATTCTCAACTACTTTTCAAGGTGATATTCTGACGAATGTCAAAATTCTCGCTTTTTTAGTCTATTGAACCGCCATGCTAAGTAAATTGTATACATGATAGTAAAACAGGTTGTAGCTATATTCGGTTTTCCCTTTTTGATTTCCTTCCATTGTTTTCAGGTGATGATTGGGAGCATGAAGAGATCTTCACTGATGATGATGAAGCTGTTGGAAATGATCCTGAGGAGCGGGAAGATTTGGCCCCTGAAATTCCCGCACCCCCAGAAATTAAGCAGGTCATTGTATACATTTCTGCTTTCACATTGCACGCCACATATCAATATGTTTCTTCAAAACTTCTAAAGTAGTAAAATGTAGCTGCCTGAAGCCTGAAGCCTGAAGCCTTTTCCTCTGTGGGTAAAATTCTCTTGTAATATCTGGAACGGAACGATTATTCACACCCAGCTCCTCTAAATACACCTCAAAAAAATGTTCGATCTTTCTTGGCCGGATGAATCTAAATATGTTTTACCAATAATGACCAAGTATTATTTGAGGTGCTCGGTTAGTGTTGATTGAACACCACAATTTGATATTCTAACCCTTGAGAAAAAGGAAGAAAACAAAGAAGAAAAACCTGGACGGTGTTGGCTTTTAGCCATGGTATTTGGCAGCCACCTTCGAAGAAAATAACGTCTGCACGAGGGAATAACGTAATGAAATGTTTTTGAATTTCGAGAAAGTAACTCTAGACAGCCAGTTTGATTTCTTCATCATCTATCACTTCAAAAGGATCTAGTAACAGGCAGATTCTGGGAGTTCTCTTGACCATGAGATATAATATGATCAGTATTCGTCATTCCTTTTTTTTCGGGAGGAACATCATCACTGTCACCCATCCTCCCTTTTATTATCATATCAGATTGGAGATTCAAACTACGTTGGAAATGCTCATGAAATCTCGCATTTTCTGCACATCATTGCATATGGGTTTGTGGACGTGAAGCCACGATCAATTAAAGTATCACTCTCTTTTCATTTATTTCAGGATGATGAGGATGAGGATGAAGGTGAGGAAGAAGAGGGGGGGCTTAGCAAATCTGGAAAGGAGCTGAAGAAGCTGCTTGGGCGATCAAACGGGCTAGATGATTCTGATGCAGAGGATGACGACGATGACGATGATGTATTATCCCTGATGCCAATTCCTACTTTTATCTTGTGGAATAAAAATTCATTTGTTTCGCATGGTAATGTGATTTTTAAAGGGAATGTTTGCATGACTTCTCCTATCCCTTCCTGATCCCATCTCCTAAAACACAACCAAATACATTTTTCTTTTCCAATGTAGTTTCTTAAACACCAGGCTTTTCAAAATTCACCCCCTAGGAGATCTCCCCCAAGAAACTCACATCCAAATATCTTAGACGACCACTTTAGAAAATTCAATGGTACTCTGTGTATCAACTTCGAATACTATGTAAAACCTGTTAAAGCTCTAGATAGGACTGGTTTAAAAAATTACGTATTCACGTGCGAGTACTTCTTTGCTACAATATTGAGAAAATTTCACTAAGTATGTACTCCCGATATTTTTACTTCTTATTTGTCAGAATTCATTGAGGTTTCTGTACAAGCACATCATCATGATATAATTCTCTCTATATTGTTAGAGCGAAGAAGATATATCTCCTGTACTGGCCCCTAAGAAGGAGGCTCCAAAAGAAGAGCCAGTTGATAATAGCAGTCCCCTAAAAACAACTTCTGCGGCTGGTCGTGGCACACCATCCACTTCAAAGCCTTCAAAGGCGAAAAGAAAAAGCGAGGAATCAAAAACACCTAATGGTGCTCCTGTGAAGAAAGTGAAAACTGAGAATGTGAGACTGTTTCTGATTATTAAACAGCCTATGTGTACTTTTTTTAGCCTTAATATCTTTGGTTTTCTATGATATTTGTGGCTGGATATGCTGTGTCCCTATCTTTTTCTTTATTCATTATAAAATTTCCTTGGCATTCAGGATGTAAAATCTGTGAAAGAGGAGACTGCTTCAACCGTAAAAAGCAATACACCCACTAAAGGTGCACCACAACCAGCGCCATCAAAAAGTGGACCAGCAGCGCCGACTGGACCAGTTTCTGAAGATGAAATCAGGGCTGTTCTAGTACAGAAGATGCCAGTGACGACACAGGATCTTGTGGCTAAATTCAGATCTAGACTGAAGTCGAAAGAGGTATTCAATGCTGTGCTTTTGTCATTTCCTGTTCCCTTCAGCTGTTACTTTGCATTGTGTATTTTACTTCTCTTCCTATTCCCCCCCCCCCTTCTCTCTGTATGTGTAGTATGGATCCCCTCGGAAACACGTTTTTAACTGTTATTTAGTGTTGCTGCTCCTGAAGGTTAAATAAGCTGCTCGTATTGGTTCTGAATTCGATTTTAGTCTTTGCATAACCCTGGAAGGATGTCTTGTTTGACACAAAGAAGAGTTTGTGTTGAGCTAGTCACAAGCTGATTTGTTATTTAGGCCCCTTTGGAAATATAGTTTTCCCGGAACAATTGCTGGACTTTCTACTCCCACATCTTAACATGTTCTGCATATAAATTGAAGCTGTTATAAAGCGTGCTTGTGAAATAATTTAGTAGATTTATGATCTCTGCAATATTTTTTGTTCTCAAAGATGCTAAATGGAGTTTTGATAATGTAGGACAAGGATGCTTTTGCAGCTATATTGAGAAGGATATCAAAGATCCAGAAGACTAATGGAGCAAACTTCGTAGTTTTGAGGGAGAGATAGATTGGAACATTTGATTGTACCCCTTACTGCATGCTCTATGTATAACACTGATTGTGAAACATAGAACTTATGGACTTTCTTAACTGGAGATTCATTGTTTACTGAGTGCACAATAAGCTATTTGTTTGCATACACACACGTGTAGCATGTAAATAGACAATATTAAAGGATCTAACGTACTGCTTTCAGATTGAATGTTATTTCATATTTGGGCCTAGAAATGCAGAAGTTACCCCTATGGTTTCTCTGTGGTTGCACAATAGTGTAAAAATGACCTCTTGGGGTGGTAAATCTGGGGTAAGTGCTAATTTTAGTATGTTGAAAGGAAGTTGTGGGTTTAACCAATTAAGGAGGGGGAAAAGTGCAAATGTGTTATATTTTCTTATGGTATATGGTTTATGAGTAATGATTCGTTTGTTTAGGGTTTTTGTTTTATATCATATGGTTTGATTTTGGGGCGAGACAAATAACCCGTGGTAAAAATAGGATAGATGATCCGTACTGCCAACTTTGCAAGTAAACATGAGCTTTTTATTTTATGCTCTGTTAGTGCTAAGGCATGGTCTAAAAGTTCAACGAAAAATAATTTGCACCAAAGATATGTGATTCAACAAAAGAAATGATATTTATGAGTTGCTGCGCCAAATGAATTTGTTTCAACAAAAAATAGTTTTCGTGAATTGTGGCACTAAGTGAATCTTATATCTGCACTTAAAAGATCACTCTACAATTATTTTTATAATGAGACAATTCAAGATTATACATGCACAAAAGTAAATTTATTTGAGATATATCTTGGATCATGGTTGCACTTTCTCCCTATTCAATAAAAAAACCTCACAGACCTACCGATAATCCTCTATTTCAGACCGTGCCATCTTGTATTCTATAACATCTACTGCATAATGTACAAAATAATATCATAAATACACACATATGTCAAATAATAGAGATTATTATATATATAAGATGAAACATAATTTGAAATAGAAAATCCCATCCATATTTTGAACCAGAAAAAAAGCATGATCATTTAGCAGTCACCTGACATTCAAAGTTACAGTGGTAATCTGATCAAATATCTTTGTCAAAAAAAAAAAACAGATCTAACACATAGTACAACCGAATTAGTAAATCCAAGAGTATGAAACAGGAAAGCCCAGACGCTTTACAAGTTTCTAGTACCACTGAAAAAGCATACTAGACTATTGTGCTAACGCAACTTATTTAACAAACTAGGCATCGTCGCTGCCAAAAAGTAGCGTCTAGATACCTAAACACCACACATGAAGAGCCCACCAGCTAACACAAATGACATTACACCCAAATGTGCAGCTGCAGACGGCGTTGGTGGCGTCGGCGGTGGACGAACGGGTACTGGAGGTTCATACGGAGGCGTGGGCTTAACTGGCGGATCATACGGCGGAAACGGCCCATGTGGAGATGGGGGCTCGTCAGGGAATGGTGGGTCGAACTCAGTGGGCTCGTCGGGGAAAGGCGGGTAAGTGGGCCGGACGTTTATGGGCAGCTTCAGCCCATTTTTGCATCTTTCTGGGTCACCGCTGGTGAAGTATCTGGGGCCTTCCTTTTCTAGAACAACGTGAGTGGTAGGATCAGTGTACATTTTTATTGGATTTGTCAGATTGCATGATACCAATTCTTCCAGGCTCGGAAGCTCTACGATCTTGTCTTCATTTCCTGAACACTTGAACGCTGCCTCCCCAACAGTTATACAACATTAAACAAAACAAAAAAAAATTCAATTGAAACAAACAAGCAACTAATACTAAGTGCTAGGATGTAGCATGATTTGGTACATTCGAATAGGCTACGTCCAATGGACGTTGGAGTCCCACTCCATCCAGAAAAGTGTGGGTATGGATGGGGTAGGGTTGGATGTGCACTGTAGCAGTCAAATCAATAGCTTTTTGTAGGTTGTTTTATTGTTATTAAATTGAGATATTGATGTAAGAATTTATTAATGGGATGAAGGAGCCCATCTCCGTCCAACTCAACTCGGATGTACGGATGACCCCATCTCACATCTGATGGGGCCATCCTAGAACAAACATAGGATAACATAGATTTTAAACCTTAACAAAAGAAAACACGGTCAAATCAGTTACTACTACTAGTGTTGTAAAAGTCTCTAGGCACTATTGGGACGGCAGACTAGGGGTTAGTGATCAGTCGGGTCCTTAAGTGAGGTATAGGTGTAATAAGATGGAGTAGAACCAGGAAAAAAACTTAAGACGACTAATGAAAACCTAGCGCCTAGCGCCTGGACATAGACTAATCAGAGCTTTTGGAAGAGTTTTACCGCAGAGCTTACTAATACTACCACTAATTAAGCAAATCTATCTAGTTATCTTGAGAGATAAAATGCCAAAAATCAACATAAAATGTCAAAATAATTCACTCCCTTCTTGTTTTTGCACTTTTCTGTTTTTTTTTTACGAAATAATTTACAAGTGCTACATACAACTTCAGGCAACTTTTTCCCAAATATTCATTTCAACCTCACCAACATCATATCCAAAAAAAGATTAAAAAATAATAATAATAAGGAAAAGAAAGATCACAAATTAAGGGGCAGTACTTACATATTTTGTCACCAACACTAAAGACCCGGCCCGATAACCATGAGTCGACATCAAAAGCGGGTCCCCAGCCGTTGTCGCCGCCGACGACGTGGTGGGCCTGGGCTGAAACCCTAACCGCACTTACAGCCAGAACCACCATAACAACACCGATGAACGCATTTACCAAAGTACCCATAACTATTACCCAGAAAATCAAAGTATCTTCTGCTGGTTTATGAGGAGAGGAGAGGGATTTTGACTGTGTGCAGGGAGTCCATTAGAGTAACTACCGTTTAGGCGAAGTTTCCTATAAATAAAGAGATTCGTGTCTCAAATGAATGCACCTGTATCCATGCATTACTTTACCACGTAGCCACGTGCCTCGTCTCTTATTTCACCTACCACTTCCAGTTTTTCTCACTTCTCCACTTTTTACTTTTAGATTAAAAGAATAAATAAATAAATAACTTTTAGATAATGTTGTTGTTGTTGTTTTTTTTAAATATATTTTCGTGTCACTTTATCGTCATATCTCATTTGATATATAGGCTATGTTAGATTAGTGTTGCCCGAGTTAATTGACGTTGGGAGCAATGCAGTGATTTTTGGCATGAGTAATATTGTGAACATTATTTGGTTGTGTTAGATTGACAATTACCTATTTTTTAACTTTCATCTCACCTTTATAATTAAAAATATAAAATTCTCTCTCTTCTCTTTTTGTTTACTCCCAACTTATTTTACTCCAACCAACAGTAGTACATCAATCTTCCTCAGTCGCAATCAAGCATAGTCATACAAAATAATACTATTATTAATTGGATCTCAGAATAAAATGGTTTTTTATTTATTTTTTATTTTTTTTTCTTTGGGGTACTGTTTGTATTCAAGGCTTGACAGTCAAAGGGGTGTGTGTTTGACTTAAAGCTCAAATTTCCTTCTGCCAAGAAATAAATATTAAATAAGATATAAAAGCGCAAAATTTTCAATCGGAGTGCAGACATGTAGGCAATGTTTGATTGAGAGTGGGGATCGTTGATATATTGTTGGCTGCAGTAAATATATTGGGAGTAAATAGAGAGACGAATGAGAAACATATATTATTAATTATAAAAGTAAAAGGAAAGTTAAAAAACACGCAACTTACAGTATGTCAATCTACCATAACCAAATAATGCTCACAATTGCCCGTGCCAAACATCACCAAGTTGCCCCTAATATCAACCAGTTGGGGGCAATTCTAATCAAACATAGCCATAATTTTTATACAAATAAAATTATAAATGAGCAAATTTATATACTCCCTTGTTCTCATAAAAATATGTTTACGATCATTTTCACACAGTTTAAAAAATGACTCTCTCTGTCCCATAAAAAGAATTATATATCAAAATTATTTCTTGTCACGTACAAAAAAATTCATATTTGAAAAGTCAAAGCTAGTTATTAATATAAATGACTTTGATGTCCTTAAAAATTCTGTTAATACTTTGAATCATCATGATATTGATGTGTTTAATAAAGGCAAAATACATTATCAAGCCCCTAAAGTATTATGTTTTGTTCTATTAAGCCCTTATACTTTTATTCGATCACATTAAGCCCTTAAATCTTAATTTTCATACACATCGAATATATATTTAATAGTCCATGAGAATGTGGAATTATTCTCACATTCAATTGCAGTTCATTAGAACAAATGAAGATAAGATCGCCGATGATTGCTACCATTGTACTGTGAATGAATGAGTTTAATTTTTCTTTTTTCGTTTAGTATCGTTTTGATAGTTTTTCTAAGTTTTCAATATTTTCAAAAGGATGATCATTTGCTTAATATAAATATACATAAAACATAGAAAAAACGACGTAGAAGGGCTCAATGTGATCAAATAAAAGTCCAGGGGCTTAATAAAACAAACTATAATAGTTTAGGGGCTTGATAATACATTTTGCCTTTAATAAATTAACAAAGGGTAAAACTGAGAACCAACAATTTATAAAGGGTTGTACCTTGATTAAGTTGACCAAACATAAAAAGTTGTTATCCATCAAATATGACTCTTTTTATGGGACATAATAAATAGCTAATAAAAGAGAAATTATCAAAATTTAGTTTTGTTTTATTTTTATACACCTATATATCATTTATTGTTTGAACACTTTTTATTGGTGTAGAAAATACCAAGACGTATTAAATAGGGACAAATATGAAATGAAGAAAAATAATAATGTGCTAATATGATAAGTAACATATTTTTGTGAGATGGATAAAAGTAGCGCAAATTCTAATGTACACTAGTTGCACAGGTTTCACGATTCGCAGGTTATTTTGTGATAATGTATTAGTGTTTATACTGGAAGGTATCACTTGTTCTAAATAAATGTATATTGTCATCGGTATAACACATTGCTTCAAAACAAGTAATCTCTTTCAGTATAAATGTTGATATATTTTTATGAAAGTTGCATACAATCTACAGATCTATTCGCCATCTGAGTTACACATATTTAAGATTCGTACAAGTGATGTATAAACTACTTATAAAGGTAAACCTAAATCTGGAGGATTAAGGGAGTATCTAGTACCCTACCCTATGAATATTACTCGCATGACTTATAAATTAACCGTCATATTGAAATAATATTATTCTTTAAGTTTGTATTTACATACCAATTCAATAATGTACAAGTCATGTGGGTCATATTAATAGGATATTATAGAATTAACCCTCAATTGAAAACTTGAAAATGCATACCTATAAAATACATTAAATACAGTTTCCAATGGAGAAAGTAATTAAGCAGCTTTCTTTCTTAATAATTATTGATTATTGATACTTGGGCTAGGCCTACTCTTACACTATATTAATTAAGCAGCTTCTGATGTGTGTCATATGATATGATACGGTAATTTAAATCAATGGTTATTTTTTTCTTAATTTCACATTAGTGTGTCAAATAATACACATTCATGGTATGCGGATAATATTCTAATATTCAATTAGGACAATATCGAAGGAGATATTATTCTTGATGTTGTATCGATATACTAGGGTGTATGGTGATTCGGTGAATATCTTATTTGGGTACAAGTGACCTACCTAAGTGGGTAGGTAGAAATTTTCTATTTATGTAGGATTAAGTAATGTGTTTCCGCACCCTAAAAAAAAGGTAATGTGTTTCTGTAATTTTGAATTAGGTGATATTGATAACGCAACCTAAAATAAAATTAAGAAATTATAATTAATGATATTGAAAACGCAATATGCTTACCTAACTTTTGTAAGTGGTCCTCCTTAATTGCATACTACGTACTACTTAATGATAAACAAATAAAAAAGGTGCACTACATTAATTAAACTGATTAGGGGTATTGTAGAAAATGTAAAAATTAAATCTAGTAATTGTTTAATACGTAGTAAGTAGGCTGGGACAGACATAATGTGTTTCCGTAATTGCTCAAAATAAATATAATTAGAATCATATGAGTTTTTCTATAGCAAAAATTAAAAAAATAAAATAAAATTATTCTCATAACAGAATCATTTGAATTATTTCACCAGCGTGAAATATTGCACTTATTTCGGTTTTTTCGATGTTGCACCTGATTTCGAGTTCTTTTGACTTTGATTGCACCCATGCGATGATTAATATATTATTTTTACTTTCTATTTTTTTATCATTTTTTTATTTTTTTATTTTTATTACTTGAAGTATGTTGATAATAAGTCCTCACAAAATAATCTTATCCCTTTCGGTATTGTACCATTAGAGGTGGCAAAATCGGCCCGGCCCGATGGGCCGGCCCAGCCCAACCCGATATTTTGATGGGCTGGGCCGTAAAATATCAGGCCCGAAATTTTTTGGCCCGGCCCGGCCCGAAAATTTAAAAAAAGCTCGAAAAACCCTGAAAAGCCTGACATTTAGATAGCCCGGGGTGACTAATTTTAGGCCCGGCCCGGCCCGAAATTTAACATAGGCCCGACCCGGCGGGCCGGCCCGAATTGCCACCTCTATGTACCATATAACTTACAGGATGTGCCTCTTAGGATCTTATGCATAAAAAAAATCATAATATCGTAATACCTAACAAGATCCGTATTATATAACCACATCTTAAGTAAGTGTGAGCTTCAGGAAAAAAAAAATACACTTTAAGCATTTATCAACTCTTAAGAAATTGTAAGGTCTCTGTACCCAACCTTATGCTGAAGCTTGATATGGCCAAGGCGTATGACCGGGTGCAATGGCCCTTTCTGC
>JAUEKW010073300.1:0-12895 GCA_032274785.1 Ajuga reptans
TTCGCCGGAGCTTTTCTGGTTGGAGTGCTACTCCAGAAAAGACGAAACCGTTTCATCTTTGGAGGCAACACGTCTCATAGTGGGCTGCCACGACTCGGTTTTTCCATTTTAATTATTTACATTTCCAGTTTGTATTTCTGTATCTTCGGTGTAACAATGAAAAGATGTTAAAAGTTGAGTATTGTTTAATGATTGAATGATTAAGTAATAATTAAGATAGTTATTAAAATTTGTAAGATAATTGGGCGAGATAAAAAGAAAGTGAGAGAAACACTAGTAGAAGTAGCTTTTCTAAAAGAGGATATGACTCACATAATCCAGAAAGTAAATTTTAGAACAAACGTAAAATTGAATCAGTATATCCATCATCCATGTCGGTGAAACATAACCTTATTATTTTGAGGAATTAAGGTGGATAATTACATCTTTAATTACATTAAATGTGGTACCAATCGGCGATTAGCCACCTTAATTAATTTAATGATTTAAAGATACGATGAGTATAGATGGGTGAGCTGTTGTGTGAAGATAGTCGTTAAGCAAAGGAGCCTTCTTTAATTTTTAATTATTAAATTAAATAATGATTATAAATTTGGGTGGGAAGAGTGAGTGTAATAAAGGTCAAAGTTTGGAGAATAAATATTGAACAAATAATTGGAGAATTAGGTTAGGAAAACACCAAACCTAACTACCCCACATCCAACCTACGATATGGATTAGGTTTCGCATCTAACATTTAGTCCATTAATAAATAAAGTTGCTAGTCATATTTTTTGTTCATCAATTTTATTTATTTAATTGTTTTTTTCTCAAACTAAATTCTCACCCAAAGTCCTAACACACGCTTAGATTTGGAATCTAATTTGGAAAATTGTGCTGTGGGAAACTACGATCGTATTTGTTTGTGGCTGGAGGTGCTGAGGAAAACTAGTACATATATGAAATATGAATGGTATATTAAAGATCATTTTTTGTGATAATTATATTTTTTTTCGAAGTAGTACATTTTATAGTTATTATTTTGTGGGAATTTTCTTTTGGTAGTGATATATATGTTTTTCCCATATTTTTAGAGATCATGCTTCCGTATAGTAAGAAGATAATGGCGTGTAAATATATATATATATATATATATCAAAATTTACTTGTAAAATAAAGTTAAGATCGGGTGAGTTATGACCTTATGGGGAATCAAACAACCAATTCCTATAACAGTATTTTATTTTTTGTTATGTCCTTTTTTAGATAATCGAGATTTTAGGCTTACGTCTGATTAGTTCTCAGGGTTAACTTTAGTTTCTTAAAAACAGCCTCATGTAAATTACGAGATGTACATTTCAGGATTTGGATCCTCTACATTTCTTGCTTGTAAATTTCTTGTGAAGTTAGGAGAGAGAGTGATACATGCTAATAAAAAAATATTATAATCTCATACTCAATTTATTTATTTATTTTATCTGGTGTGTCTTTCTCTCTCAAACTTTACAAGAAATTCACAAGAAAGAAATGTAGAGGATCCAAATCCGTACATCTCATAGGTTCCAAATTCGAAACACCATCACGACTATATACAATGAGCTGCCCATAAGTGATTGCTCCATGGCGTTTTTTTATATTTTTCGTACTCCTTATACACGTTTTACCTCTTTTTCCTTGGGGTGTGTGTTTTTTTAGATAGAAAAGAAAAGAAACGAAAATGAAAAAGATTGACATTTTGGTCCAATTAGGCATTTTTACGAAACTCTTTACTATCACTTTTTATTCAAAATATATAAAAAGGGAAACATCTCAACTAATCTGTACAAAAATTTCCTCTTATGTTCCCACATAAATCAGCCTATTTTATGTTCTGTTTTCCTCAAAACTACAAATATTAAAGGGTCGAGGTTGAGTATGGGTTGCATTTTTCTTTTTACCTCTTCACCTTTTCGATATCTTGGGTAAGTTATGTGTGTGACGGTCTCACGGTATGCTGAAATATACTTTTACAGAAAAAATTATATTTTTATAGATAAAATTGATACACTTTTTTTATTCGAAAAAGTGATAATTTTACAAATAAAAGTGATATTTTTTTCCGTTACACCGTGTGACCGCCACACACAATTTTTTGATATCTCTAGAATTGAAATGAAAATCCAATAATAGTTGTCTAAATCATTCATCTTAATCGATCCTACAAAGTGGAAAGGTCAGTAATTGTGTTTATTCTCTTTTATTTAAAGGGTTAATTAAAAAAAAACGACATATGATCTAATTTTCAATTAAAACATGACTTTTAAAACTTATCAATATTGCAACATCTGCTGTATTTTATGGTGTCTGATTGTGTCGTTATCATCACCGTTAAATTTGTCTTGACAAGACCTTCATTTACCCTCAACTAATTTCACAATCCGTCATTTTCACTGTCGTTAATTGGAGTGAAAAATGTTACATAATAACTTCAATTGCCGATAATGAAAATGATGGATTGCAAAATTGGTCGAGGCTAAATGAATGTCTTGTCAATGCGCATTTAGTGGTGGTGATGATGACACAATCAGATGTAAAAAATATAGTCAACATTATAATTGAAAAAATTACAGTTGATGATTAACTTTGATAAAATTTAAAAGTAATGTTGCAATTGAAAATTGGACCAAATATCATGATTTTTTTTATAACTAAACATGAATTAAATTACCATTTGCATACCAATCATAATCATAAATTTAGATGGTATTTGACTAAATTAAATTGTAGTAATTTTATCTGAATTATCTGAATTAAACTAAATTTATTTTATATACAAAACTTGATGATGGTAGTACCTAATTCCCAAAATACAATTAAATTGAGATGGGTAATTTCGTAATTGACAAGAATCGTCTTTTTTCTATTAAAGGAAAAAGTGAAATATACCACTTTTTTTTAGAGAAAAATATACCACTTTATTACACAGCCCAATCCATATAATTATTTATTTATTGGAAAATTTTTATTTTTAATCCTATAACTTATGTCTAGTCCAAAAACAATTATGTATCTTGCGAAATTTTAATTTTAGTCCTGTAAGTTTCGAAAAATGTCCAATTTGAGGACACACCCCGCCGAAGGTCACTAATTTTGCCGGAGTTGTTGACGTTGAGGTTCTGGTAAGGATAATTGAGCAAATTATGGTTGAAAACTCCGATTTCGTTGCGTGATTTGTCCTCAAATTAGTGACCTAGGTACATGACTATGGTTCTGGTAAGGATAAATTGATCAGATTATGGTTGAAAACTCCGATTTCGTTGCGTGATTAGTCCTCAAATTAGTGACCTAGGTACAAATCCAGTTGGATGTCACTAATTTCGCTCCACGTCAGGAACTACGGCGAAATTAGTAACCTCTATCGAGATTTGTCCTTAAATTAGATTTTTTTTTTAAACTTATAGGATTAAAATTAAGAAAACGTAAGATACATAATTTTTTCTGGATCCGCCCTAAGTTATATGACTAAAAAAAGAAAAAATCCCTTTATTCATATGCAATTATATTTTTCTATGTAAAAATTTCCCTTTATTCATATGCAATTATATTTTTCTATGTAAATAAACGTTATCTGCCCTACTTTATCCAGATATATACATACACACATGTGTATACAGTCTCCAACACATAAATAAAGAATTAAAAAAAGAAAAAGAGAGACAATCACAATTAAAAAAACTGAATAATAATAAATGGAGGAAGATTTCAATCTAACTCTACCCACCCCACCAATTATAACTCTCGTATTATTAAATATCAGCAAAATTATCATCTTTGTTCATCGTTCTCTCTCCTCTATAATCTGTTGCAGCCCAGCATTACTGAGTTTTGAAGTGGAAATTGAGAAAAAATACAGTGTACTGGCTTACAGAAAACCATAGAAGAGCTCCCATTGTTTAAGAATTCTTCGGAAGCTGAAATATTTGGTCGAGGGTTTTCATTTTTCAACTTGGGGGTTTTTGCGTATAATGCGGAGTATTTTGAAGTTGCCGATCGGAGTAGTGCCCGCGATTTGATGGAAACGAGGTTGTTCGCATTAAACGCCGCCGTTTCATGGAGTTGAGGATTCGGTGTAACCGATGTGCCGAGTTTTCTTCACTCCAAAGATTTAATTTAAATTCTGCTATTTTATGTATCAAGGTAAAATCTTACTCCACTTGTTCTCTTTAATTTTTGCGATGCCTCTTTTTTTTTTCTTTTTTTTTTCCTAGAACAAAAGATTTTAGGTTTTTGTAATGAGCTGCGACGGTAGGAAGGTTGGGGGTCTAAGCCCCTTTGGGTACTTGGAAATAATGCTAGGATTGGAAACTGGAAATTACACTCAAGATTTTGAACTGTTACTTCCAGTTCTGAGCTATTTTAGAGTTGCTAGCGTCAATGTTATGGACTGGGGTTCTTTAATATATATATATTTTTTAGTTAGTTTTTTTCCGTTAATGCTTTGGCAACTTTGTGCTTAAACCACTTATTGCTGTTGTGTTTTCATCCATCTACATCTCAAGCTTCATTTGAAAGTGTTCATTTGATTCGCTTTTCTTGTACTAACATAATTGAGTTCAAATTGTGCTTGATGAATATTGTATGATCTTATTTAAATTATTTCTGAGACTTGAATTTGTTGTTCGAACTACTAGGAACCGCTGTCAATTATTCGAGTCTAACTATCAAAGTCAATTCAAGCGTCGTAATCAATTTGTATCTAAAGTTTCCTGAAGTTATTATCCATCTCTCTTTCAGGTTTTACTGGTTTTGCTGCTCTTAGAAGCTGCATATGTAACACCAAAACAATCTAGATTGCAAAAAGGAGCAACTGAAGAGGGCAAAGAAAATATAGTTACACATTCTTGCATTCACGATCAGATTATTGAACAAAGGAAAAGACCCGGCCGTAAGGTGTATTCCGTTTCCGCTCAGGTCTATAAGGAACCTGATGCTTCCAAGTCCCTTCAACGAATAGGAAGGGCATTGCTTGGTGTGTCTGAATCGTCAAGGCAACAACGTGATGCGAAGCAACCAATTAGGATTTACTTGAATTATGATGCTGTTGGTCATTCATCGGATAGGGACTGCCGGAATGTGGGGGACATAGTCAAGGCAAGTATAAGAAACAAACATGAATATTTTACTTTGTGCATTAAATTCACATTGTTGGACTAATGTTTGTTTATTTCACCCTCCTTTTGCTTTTGTATTTCTTCTCCAGCTAGGGGAACCCACTGGTGCTTCCTTTTCTGGTACTCCATCTTGTAACCCACATGGGGATCCTCCGATTTATGGAGATTGTTGGTACAATTGTACACTGGAGGATATTGCTGGAGAGGACAAAAAGTACCGCCTTCGCAAGGTTGTGGTCCTACTTATTTTTCTTTTATGTTGTATGATATAGATAGTAGATTGCTTAACACTTGTGCCGGTTTGGTTAAAAGACACTATAGTAATCGTCTCTACAAACCTTTCCCACTGCATAGATGGGGGAAAAATATGTTTCTTCACGTTATAGGACTCCATTCGTGATGGTTAATGATGAATTTTGCACCTTTCAAGGGCCAAAGACTAACATAAGTAATTGCAGGCACTCGGGCAAACAGCTGATTGGTTCAGAAGAGCCTTGTCTGTTGAACCTGTGAGGGGGAATTTGCGATTGAGTGGATATTCTGCATGTGGTCAAGATGGAGGCGTTCAACTACCCCGGGAATATGTGGAAGGTCTTTCTTGGAAAAGCTATATCACTCTTCAATGGATTATGTAGTCATCTATTGACTCTTATTTAAAATACTACCACTAGTAACTTTATCTTTCAATCTTTAATAGAGGGTGTTGCTGATGCGGATTTGGTTCTTCTGGTTACAACAAGACCTACCACAGGCAACACTCTAGCATGGGCAGTGGCATGTGAACGTGATCAATGGGGTCGTGCTATTGCTGGTATTCCTTCTCTCTTAATAAGCTAATTTCTGTTTGTCACTTTTGCGAAGTTTGATTACAAGTGCTATGCCTGCAGGGCATGTAAATGTTGCGCCTCGCCACTTGACCGCAGAAGCAGAAACTTTACTTTCTGCCACACTGATTCATGAGGTGTGCTCATTGAGCTATATTTGTAAAATGTTACACATGTCCTTTTTGGTAAATTAGTAATGTTCTGTATTTGTAGGTGATGCATGTCCTTGGGTTTGATCCCCATGCCTTTGCTCATTTTCGGGATGAGAGAAAAAGAAGACGTATTAGGGTAAGTTGGGTCATGGTGTCTGGTTGTAGTCTTGATCAGTTATGAATGCTGTCACCTACATTTACTTACATATTCTCTTTTCCAATGATATTTTTCATCTTAACAAACATATGTTTGATGTCAATTTCTCGTATCTTGAAAAAGCAGAAAAAAGTCCTTGCTAGTTGACCCTCTCTTGGTTAGGAGACTTTTTTAATAGTATTAGGACTTTCTATCAGTTGGTGGAGATATTGATAAGATAAAGCCATTAAATGTTCTCTGAAGTTTGATCTGTTTCATGGGAATTTGGTTGTCAACATCTATATGTGAGGTTTGTGAAGAGCTGGTCTTGGTAATGATTAAAATTCGACACCATTGTTGTTTTTTCTGATGTATATACACCAAAATTAAATTTATTGATATACTAATGCAACTAATATTCTTAATTATACGAGGAAGACCGTTTTATTTTTGCTGGGTTTTAATGATAACAAATCTTATCCAGCAGATTGAATGCTTAAAATATGTCACGAGGAAAAGATGACTTCCTGCCCTCATTTGCCACTAAATGGCTTCTCAATAAAAGTTTTACATAGTTGTAGATTGGCTTATCTTATTACATGTGCAATCCCAGTTTAATTCTTCACATATTTTTTTAGGTCACTGAGCAAGCCATGGATGAAAAACTTGGACGAGTGGTAACAAGGGTGATGCTTCCTCGGGTTATCATGCACTCGCGCTATCACTATGGGGTAAACCCCCCCCCCCCCCTATATATATGTATGTATATATATGTTTTTTTTTTGGTCCCTGAGGAACATTGAATAGTTTGGGAAAAGATTCTTTTCATTGTCATATAGTGCTATTCTGAGCAGCACTTAGCAAAAGTTTTATTTTCAGGCTTTCTCTGAGAATTTCACTGGTTTGGAGCTTGAAGATGGTGGAGGGCGTGGCACATCAGGTCAGTTATTTTGTACCATTTCATGCAATTTGAATGATAAGGCTTAGGAATGCTGTTTCTAACTAGTATTAATTACAAATCTGCCACAGGGTCTCACTGGGAGAAAAGACTTTTGATGAATGAGATTATGACAGGTTCGGTTGATACGAGATCAGTAGTTTCTAAAATGACACTTGCTTTACTTGAGGACAGTGGATGGTACAGTGCTAATTACAGTATGGCGGACCGTCTTGACTGGGGTCTCAACCAGGGGACGGAGTTTGTAACTTCTCGTTGCAACCATTGGAAGGGTGCCTATCGTTGCAACTCAACACAGTTTTCAGGGTGTACATATAACAGGGAGGCAGAAGGCTACTGTCCTATTGTAAGTTACAGTGGAGATCTTCCTCAGTGGGCTCGTTATTTTCCACAGGCTAACAAAGGTGTGTTCTTATGTTGCTTTTACAAAATAAACATGTACTACTGTTGCTTGTCTGACATATTATTTCATGAATTTACAGTTCTGTCTAAATTTTGTGGATGATATTTACCAAAGATGTGAAATGAAACCTGTATGGATTTTTTCAACTAAGACATGTTGAGTGCAGTTGGCTCATATCTGTATTATTTAAGAGAAGACAGCCACATCTTGCTTGCAAAGTTGTGCTAATTTTCATGGTGGATGATTGAGAAAACAGCAGATTGTTATTTTATTTATAAAAAAAAACAAAGATAGTAGATATATTTGAATGACAGAAAAGGCACTCCGGTTTGATCCCGTCAGGCAGAGGCCAAATACAGAGAAACTAATTGTCTGCCCTCCCTGCCTCTTGTTCTACACCCTTATTTATATCTAAGTTTTCTAATTCTGCCTCAAATAATATGCTGAAATTATGCCCTATGCTAATATTATCCCCCAACTAATATGCTGATAATATGCCTTATTGGATTCCCTATGTTTTCCTCCTAAACACAAAACTAAAGGGCTTGATCAGCTCTATCAGCAGATTCAGCACATGACATTTCAATTCATCTAATTTCTCTAATGGATGGTCTCATCTGACTTGGCATAAGTTTTTGGGGGAAGATAGTGGAAACTAGCTGTACTAAATTTTAGACTGCTCTATAAAATACCCACATTCACAATGTAGTAGTCAAGAGCTAATAACTTGATCAAGATTCACTACTAGAAACTAAATCTGGCACAAACTGATGCAAAGCATTTTATGACCTGTCAATTTTGAAATAGAGATGCAGGATTAAAGTCAAACTTTCAAAGAAAGATATAGTGCTTTGTAAGTCAATTTACTCCTCTTGTATGGAACCTGGAGGTTTCTTGGACAATGTTGGCTTGGTATGTGAAGTTTTGGTGCTGTTTGCTGAAGTCCTTGGGCATCTAAAGTGATGAGTCACTTTGAAGTAGTTTATTGTGTTTTGCATAGTTTATAGCATTTAGCGGCGATCGTTCAGTTTGAAGTAGTATGTTCATATTATGCATAGTTAAGAATATTAACTTTAAAGAGTGAAATGAATGTACATTCTAATACAAAGTGGAAAATGATCATCTTCGTGCATTCCAATTATATGATCATGTGAACTAGTTTGAGTAGTTGCTCTGTGACGGTATCTTTAGTATTACAGTTACTTTTAGTTAATGGACAATGCAGTTAATAACTCTCATGAAGGAGATTAAGAAATGTAAGACAGTAACAAGGGATGCTACTATGGAACTCCTAACTAAGTTGAAACTTATCTGATACCCTATCCTGGGATTTCTCTAGAGATTTCATGGGATATTCACCAGTTCGAAAATAATATAGTACAAAGTTCATGACTTCCTGTTGTCCATAAATAACTAAAGTAGATATATTACTTCTTAAATCTATGAAAAGCACCCAGACCGTTTACGTGAAAGTGGTTTTGCATCATGCTGACTTTTCTCCGTTGCTGTTTCAGGTGGTCAGTCATCATTGGCCGATTATTGCACTTACTTCGTAGCGTACTCTGATGGTTCTTGTACAGATACTAATAGTGCTAGGGCACCTGACAGGATGTTGGGTGAAGTGCGCGGAACTAATTCAAGGTAGGATTTGGTTTTGAATGGGATAATGTAATGACTTAGCTGAATGATAGACATTGATTTTTCTTGTATTTTTGCATGTAGGTGCATGGCTTCATCATTAGTACGTAGTGGATTTGTTAGGGGTTCTACGACCCAAGGAAATGGTTGTTATCTGCACAGGTGTATAAACAACTCTCTCGAGGTATGATTACTACGTGATTCTACTTCTTGCAGGTTGTACTTTGTAGTAAGGTAGTACTAATGCATAGCTGATCCATAACTAACTGCCTTCTAAAGTTCCGGCCCAGATTCAGACAATTGGTAACTAGTGCAAGTCGGAAAGAACATAATAATACCTATGAAGAATGTTCGAATTTAACCTTGAAATATCTGCATTGCGATGTGATATTCATTATTTGGATATTTGAATGGCATCCCCACTTTCACAGATTTGTATATGAATAACTGGGAGTGAGCTAGATTTGCATTTATTTCTCTTGCCTGTTCATTGGGTATTTCAACAACAGAAGTTGCTTTTCTTTTACCATCAGCATGTGCGTGTGTGTGTGTGTGTTATTTATTTATTTTTTTAAATTTTTGGTTTTTCTTAAACTTGGAAGAAGAAAAGAAACTGTAGTATCATAAATATCTGAAGTAACCAGTGAGCCTTTCTGTATCTTCAAAATACAGTGCATATCGTTTAACAAGTATATCCTTTATGTTTCCTAGGTTGCTGTGGATGGGATTTGGAGATTGTGTCCTAAAGGTGGTGGGCCCATTCAATTTCCTGGTTTTAATGGTAATGACACTGTATTACATGGTCTATAATATACTCTAATACACGTAAATGTGTTTATGGCACAATTGTGCTTAAGCTTCTACTGTTGTCTCCTGAGTCTTGGTTAATTTATAACATCATCTGCCAACTGTAGGAGAACTGATCTGCCCTGCTTACCATGAGCTCTGCAACGAAGTTCCAGCTCCTGTATCTGGTCAATGTCCTAATTCATGTCACTTTAACGGTGATTGCATTAATGGAAGATGCCATTGTTTTCTGGGGTTTGAGGGACATGATTGTAGCCAGCGTAAGGGCATTAAACAGTTTCTATCACAACCATAACTGCAACTTCTAATCTATTTGAATGACACCTCTCTCATTCTTTTACAGTTTCTTGCCCTAACAACTGTGGTGGTCATGGTGAGTGCCTCAGAGTTGGTACTTGTGCTTGTGAAGATGGATACACTGGTACCGACTGCTCAACAGGTAGTATGTTCATTAATATTATTTTTGTCATGTATACTCTTAATATTCGTGAACGGACAAAGGGAATATTGATCGTGGTAGTCTCTCTTGTTTTCCGTTCAAATGCAGTCTCAAATTACTAAATCTCTGCAAGATAGTTACTTTATGAGTGAAGGATCGTGAATCAATACGTCGCCCTTCAAATAGAAAAGTAGTCTGATTGACTGTTATGCAGATTGGTTGCTTTTATCATTATTACGTGCAGGATACTTGTCTTATAATACAATGTATATTTTCATCAACATTCATGTCAAATTAGGAAAACAATTCGTAAATAAAATAGGGATTACTACAAAACCTGCCCGAGGTTTAGCCTAATAACAAATAAACCCAGCTCTCCTTCAAAACTTACAAATACTGCACGTAACATTTATTTTTCACATTAGGGGGGGTGGGGGTGGGGGTGGGGGTGAATGCAAACTTCATGGGAGTGATTATAATACCTTGTAGGGGCTTTGGGCCGAATCTCAATCCTGAAGGGTGGTTTGTAAATGTCCTAAATAAATGTGCCATTGAAGTGTAAATTATTTTGATGAAGATACTACTTTCTAAAAACTTTAAATCTTGTTTATACTGCTTTTGCTCTTTGTTGATTTGACTAATTCAATTATATGTAACTTATTCATGAATTTAAAACTTTGAAGCTTTTGTTTTGACTGATGAAACTAGACATTGACTTTTGAAACATGACTCTTTTTCTGGGACGGAGGGAGTATAGTGCTATAAACCTTTTGGCATGTCCATAGCTAACACAAAAACATGTTAACATCATTCTTTTCGTATGATATGCAGCCATTTGCGATGAACAATGCAGTCTTCATGGTGGGGTATGTGACAATGGTGTGTGTGAGTTCCGTTGCTCCGATTACGCTGGCTACACTTGCCAAAACAGCTCCACGCTCCTCCCCAGCCTCTCTGTGTGCAAAGACGTATTAGAGAAAGATGTATCAGGCCAACACTGTGCACCTAGTGAATTGAGTATCTTGCAACAGTTAGAGGAAGTAGTTGTCATGCCTAACTACCATAGATTGTTTCCCGGAGGTCCTCGCAAGTTTCTAAACTACATAAGAGGCAGAGACTGTGATGGAGCTGCTAAGAGACTAGCATGCTGGGTGAGCGTTTTTTCCGACTTTAATTTCCTTTTCTACAGTTTTCGTATGTGGGGGAAAATGTGGTTTTACGTAATCAGATGTGGGTTCATATTACTCACTAGTGAATTCAACTATTTGAAGCAGATATCGATCCAAAAGTGTGACAAGGATGGTGACAACAGAATACGGGTATGCCGTTCTGCATGCCAATCATATAACCTAGCATGTGGGGCATCCCTGGATTGCTCGGACCAAACCTTGTTCAGCAATGACGAAGAGGGCGAGGGTCTGTGCACGGGGTGGGGTGAATTAAGCTCGTGGTTGTGATTCGTTCTAGGAGAATTGTGTAAATTGTAGGAAGCCTTTAGCCTTCGTTTTTCTTCAATGGCTTGCCATATTTTTTGGGGGGTAGGCTTTGTAGGAATATGTTGCAGGTGTATTTGGTGTAGAATTTTGATTTTTCTCAATCCCAAAGATTGGGAGGGAAAGATTGTTTGTTGAGATTTGGCTTTCAAAGAGAGCCTAGAAGATGTAGAGAGATTATGTATGAATAGAAAAGAAAAGAAAAGAAAAGAAAAAAGAGAAAATGAGGATATGATATAGAGAAGTTGTGTGTAAATTTTGGCCTAAGGCCTGAAGAAATGTAGCAATATGTTGCTTCAATTATATGATTTTTGCTCTCCTATCTTTTTATGTGTTTTGTTCGACAAAGGTGGAACTTTTTATTTTCAGTCAATTAGATCAAAGTTCTAGCCAACCTTCAAATTATTACATGTTTTTAAGCCGACTAAATAATTTTTTAGTCACTTTAAGATTAATTAGCAAAAAACTTAATAATTAACATTTTAATCAACCGTTTCCCTACCCCTTTGAAAAACACAATTCGATACACCCTACCACCGCCTCCGGCCACCACTGGACAATGCCTCTGGACAACGCCGGCTACCACTGCCGGCCAGTGTGTACTGAAGTGGTGTATCGAAAGGGGAGGGAGGGGGCTGTTAATTAAAATGTTAATTAATGGTTTTTTTGTTAATTAGCCACAAAAGATGGCTAAAACTTGAACTTTGGCTTAAAAAGACCTATTTACTCTTTTAGAAAGTATTAATTCACCCGTACAAGACTTATTTTGCTGATTTGACTTTGATGTGCCTTTATGACATCATACTTCTTTTCGGAACCAAGTGTCAGATCGCACATCGGTATACTCATTATTTATCATCATAGTTCGGGTCATCAGGAACCGTCTCAAAATACCCTCGGAAGAAGTCGAGGCCAG
>JAUEKW010073410.1:0-12894 GCA_032274785.1 Ajuga reptans
TTTGTCACGAGTAACAAATCCACGAGACTTAAAGATTCTCATATACGATGGAAAGAAACAATATGGCTACGCATTTTACTTTCTATTATGATACATATTTACGTTTATATTTTAATAATAATATAATTAAATAATATCTAACTCGTGCATCGCACGGGTGGATATCTAGTTTTAGTAATAATTCTTTATTCTCAATCAATTTAAAAGTAACAAACAATGTGAAATCCTCACGATTGAGGAAATCCCTACTAATTTTGTGGTACGAAGACAACCCCCGCCTTGCCCAGCCCCGTGCCAGCCAAGCCTAAGAAAGTGTGAAATTTTGAATCAACAAAAAATGTGGCATGTGCTCGTTGGGATCTATAAATAAGGAGTAAATATCTTGTACACCAGTTGTATGATTTTTTCTGTGCAATTCCGGTCATGAGCAGTTTTTAGTAAAAATGTATTAATGTTTATGCTGAAATGTGTTACTTGTTCTGGAGAAATGTATTATGTTTGAAAATGTATTATCTTAAAGGTAATACATTTCAGAGTATAAATAGTAATACATTTTTATAGATCTGTTATTTAACCTAAATTGTACGGATCTAAAATCCGTGCACCTGGTGTATAATTAAGATTCTTCTAATGCGGCCACCAATAATTGTTATGAGATCTAATAATTTTAGTAATAATTTGATTTTTCAAAACTTATATTGGTTATTACAGTGTTTTAACTTAATACCAGTTATGTCGTGTTAATGTTGGAGCCTAAGAAGCATTATCTTTAACATACTAAAAGAATGACCGCTAGCGCCACGTGGCTAGATTAGAGTATTTTTAGGATGATGTGTAATTTCTATATAATTAATTTATTAATAAAATAATTATATTGCTGGAGAAATTTATGTAACAAAACTACCCACTCATCCACTTCGCAAGACTCCAACTTCAAGCCGTAACCGCCTCAATTTAAATTAAACTATAATTTCCGGTGATGATAAAGAGGAAAATCTTTAAAGCATTTTTTAAAAAATATGCAACAAAATATCAAATCTAATCAGTATATAAAAGATCACTTGATAGCAAAATTTAATTATAACCATTAACCCATAAAAAAATTATATTACCAATTATTTTATTTAGTATAATTTAAGAAATTAAAATTTTAATTCTACAAGTCCCGTGTATTACACGGGTCCTATACTAGTTTAATATAATAATGAAACCCTCTATAAATTACAATATCTATATTTTCCCGTTCAAACACGCTTACTAAATTTAGAAATAACAATTTTAGTTCAATACTTATTATTTATTCTAATAACTTTAGTTACTTATGCTGATCAACAACACACACTTGGTAAATATAATCGGTCAACTAATTGATTTACAATAATACCCAAATTTTCGGCTATAATTGAAATATAAAATAATAGTTGTCTAATTTTTAGAATCATAGATAGCCAATTATTGAAAATTTTAGGCTAATTTGTTCGTTGCCTAATTTGAAATCGTAGTTAGCAAATTATACACACTCAACAAAGTCGTACTCTTCAAAATCGGATTAATTGGTCAAATTTCCTTGTTTCAGACATCCATCTAACGAGTTAATTAAACAAATCATATGACAATGATATATAGATACTATATGTGAACCGATTACATCATATTCTTAAACTATTTAAGTGAACTTTTACATTCTTTGTCATATTCAATTTTCAATTTCACAATCGATGTCTCACCAAATAGTATATGCATACATAGAAAAAGAAAATAAAATCAATGTATGTATTCGTTGAGTTCCTCGAATCTTATTTTGTTAGGGGATCTGTGTCGATTTGACCTCCCGAAAATCTGTGTTGTATACAATCCCTCCAAGCATGAAGAGTTTATTGTAATAAGAAAAATATTTTTTTTGTTTATCTAATCTTTTATAAATATATATATATATATATATATATAATATAGGATTTTCCCTATGAATATTGAAAAAATATACATATCTTACTCATTGAAGTGTAAACCAATATAAGTATTTCACAATTTACTCATATTTCTATATTAATTTATAATTTTTTATTGGTCTTTTCTTTTATTAAAAAAAATAATTTTTCATCACTTATTATCATGGTTGTAGAAGTCGTTCGGCGCTAGCTAGGCGGTGGAGTGGGGACTAGCGACTAATCGGGGCTTAGGCGGGGCTAATCGAGGCATAGGCGTGGTTAGACGAGGAGTAATCGAGAAATAAACGTAGGCGGCCAATAGGGGCCTAGCGTGTAGTCGGGGATTAATCGGAGCTAGTCGGGAGTTTTACAACAGAGCTTATTATGTGTTGATTATAATATTTCACTATATTATAACCATATAAATACATATACTCTTCATATGTATTCATGTTAAATTTACAAACCGTGCATCTCACGAGGATTATACTAGTCAAACAATAAGAAGTGATCCATCTACTGTTTGCAATATAGTACTTCATCCGTCTAAAACCGATAATCCATTTTTCCTTTTTGAAATGTCTAAAAAGATAGTCTCCTATCCATGTTAAGAGTATATTAAATGCTTATTTTCCTAATATAATCATACAAACACTCTTGTATTCATCATATTAAATAAGGGTGTGGCAATGATTTACACCTGCAATAAATGAATTTCTTAATCTGTGTAAAAGTAGAACATAGACTATTTTTTTTTAGACGGAGGTAGTAATATAAATTCATTAATCCCGACAACCTTTTAATTATTATCTACCATTTCTCATAATATAATAATATATCATTGTCCCAATACAAGCATACATTTTGGATGGACACATCCACTATCCAGACGTCCTCATTCACTACAAAAAAACATTCGTATTAGAGATGAAAATTGGTAACGGATAATATCGGATACTAAATAAAATCAAAATATAATAGTGACGGAAAGTGGCAAAAAATCATTAGTATTCGATTAGTGACGAAATAACAACCAAATATTAGAAACGGATATAATCCGTCTCTATTCTGTAGGTAATTTGCTCTCTAATTTCAGAATAGAGACGGAAATTCCGTCACTAAGTATAGAGACCGAATAAATCGGTCTTTAAATTTTAGTGATGAGCATTATAGAGACCAAATATTTTATTTTAATTCCGTGGCTAGAGACATATATCATGTAATTAGAGACCGACTTTTCCGTCAATAATTTATTTTTTTCTTGTAGCGATTCTTGTCCAAACATCCACTGGAGACAAATATTTTATTAAAATCAAAATCTTTAGTTGAGCTGTCACTTTAAACCAAGTGTGGATCCAGTGCAGTTGTTAAAAACACTGCACTGATGCAATTGCCATTTTCTTTCTATCTCTCTCCTCTCATTTCTCTCTTTCCTCTGTCACTCATTCTCTCTCTCTCTAACTTACTCTCACTCTCTCTCCAATAGTTCCAGTCAGCACCGGATCCACCATTTCCAACCTAAAGATGATAAATTGATAGCAAACTGAGTGTGGAGAATCAATAATAATTCTCACAGAATGGATTCTGCAAAAAACAGTTTCACAATCCTAATGTTCCCATGGTTAGCTCATGGCCATATCTTTCCTTTTCTTGAATTAGCCAAAAGAATCTCAATCAAGAAAAATTTCCACATACAATTCTGCACAACATCCATAAACTTCACTTCAATCAACAATTTCATCCACAAAAACTCCCTCCAAAACTCCATTGAATTGCTTGAACTCCATTTACAACCAACCCCAATTCTCCCTCCACACTACCACACCACCAAGAATCTCCCCTCTCATCTGATTCCGGCCCTTCTCACGGCGTTTCAGACGTCGAAATCCATCTTCTCCGACGTCATCACCGCTCGGAAACCCGACCTGCTTATATTCGACGCCTTCCAGTACTGGTCCGCCGGACTTGCTTCGTCGCTAGGCATTCCGGCGGTCCATTTCTCCGTCGTCGGAGCGGCGGCGAGTTCGTACGGATACCATCACTACAATTGTTGGGATGATGATTTTCCCTTCCCAGAATTGTATCTTCAGCAGCATGAGAAGAAGAGTCTGGATGGTTTAATTGAGTTCTTGTATGCAAATGTTTTCGATCGAAATAAAGATTCATTTTTCTTGAACTTTAAGCTATCTTCTGAGATTACTCTGGTGAAGACCAGCAAAGGGCTTGAAGGGAAGTATATAGACTATGTTTCGTGGAGGACCGGTAAACGAATATTGGGCGTTGGTCCATTAGTCACGGATGCTGATGATCCGATTCCGACGGAGGTGGAGAGCTCGGAGATCCTGCAATGGCTGAGCAAGAAAGACGAGCATTCGACTGTGTACGTTTCGTTCGGTAGTGAGTGCTTCTTGTCCAAGGAAGAGATAGAGGAGATAGCTAAAGGGCTTGAGCTTTCTCGCGTTAACTTTATATGGATCATCAGATTTCCTGTTACAATGTCCGTTACATTAGAAGACGTGCTTCCGCCAGGATTTCTCGACAGGGCTAGAGACAGGGGAATGGTCGTGTCGGGGTGGGCCCCTCAGGCGAGTATTTTAGCACATTGTAATATTGGGGGGTTCGTGAGTCATTGCGGATGGAGTTCTTTGAATGAGAGTCTGTATTATGGGGTTCCGGTTATAGCGATGCCGATGAAGATCAATATGTTTATCGATGCTAAAATGTTGGTTGGTGCTGGAGCTTGTGTGGAGGTTGAGAGAGGGGAAAATGGGGTGTTTAAGGGAGACGAGATAGCGAAGGCGATAAACAGGGTGATTGTGGAGGAGAGTAGAGAAGAGATGAGAGGTAGAGCGAGAGAATTGAGTGAGAAGATGAGAGCCGAAGAGGAGCAAGCGATCGATGAAACGGCTGAGTGTCTGTGGCAGCTTTGTTGTAAGAAAAGGGGTAAATGTTATTAAGATTGTGAAATATGTGACAAAAAGATGTATTTCTTGGAGGGAATCAACCAGGGGAAAATGTTGTGTTTCTGTTTATGAAAAGACTATGAAATTCAGGGGAATAAAAGCATTTTTTGCATGTTATTTCCTCAAATTGAAGTTTAGATTTTGCATATCTTTATTTGAGATTGTTAGCTAGATTAATAATTTTGGAGTTAAAATTAAGTTGATTTAGAAGTGACTGCTTTATGTGCTTGTTTAGTTGTAATGGTTGAGGGGAAGTTTTTGCCTTTTTTCTTACTGGCACTACATGCACTCTATTAGATGCGCAATATGTAGGCGAAAAATCACCTTCTTTTAGATGTTACGTAAACGTAGTTATATCAATATTCAAAGGAACACAATTATCCCAAATAAGATCACTCATTTAGGCTGTGTTTGATTGCGGCTGGAGGGGGCTGGAACACTGTTGGCTGGGGTCAGTAGGCTGGAGTAAGTAGGCTGGGGAAAAAATTGTGTTTGGTAGTTTTTTGCTGGACTTTTGGTGGGGTTAGTTTATAATAATATAAAGTTGAAAAAGGTGATGTGATAGATATAAGATGTGTTAGTAGTTAATTGATAAATGGTTAAAGTTAGTATTGTGAATTGTATAAATGATTAAAGTTAATATTGAGAATTGTGATTGATTGGTGATGTGATTTATTGTTAGTGTATTAAAGGTGTCTGACCCACCAAGATTGCCACAAACCAAAGTTATCAAACACCACATTTACTTGCCCCAACCAGATTCGGGTGGGGCAAGTAGCAAACAAGCACAGCCTTAGTGTGTGCTGGGGTGTGATTGTGTGTGTTGTGTTTGATTTAGTGTGTGTTTGTGTATGACTACTACAATAGGGAAATAACAGTGTGTGTGATAATGTATGTTGAAGTGTAAGGGAGATGGGTTTAGGGGGTATTTTGTACCTACACATTAATTAAGAGAGAGAAAAGTGTGATGGTGATGGGTTTCATTAATTAGGAGAGAGAATGTTTTGTATTTTTGTGGATGTGAGTTGTGGTACTGGACTTGTTTTGAGGAGAGGGACATTGGGGCTTTTAATTGTTTTGCTTTATTAGCTCTATTTTTTTTTTTTTTGAGAGAATTTATTAGCTCTATTAGTTGATGTAAATTACTCACAAATTCCTAAAGAAAACCTCAATTCAACCACTCTCTGAAATTTTCTTTGACTTCCATTAATCTCTATTCTTTAGGACAAGCTTGAATAATTAATAAAACACGTAATCCCTACGTGTAGGTTTCACGGAATTCGGACCACGGGCTTAACATCATTGAATGAGATTTCATAAATTTTACTCAAGGCACTCTAGGTGAGTGTTTTACTGTTTATTGCTTTTAATTATATTTACTTGACTGTATACGTGTGTTTTTATCAATTCAATTCGCTGCTTGCTAATACGAGTATTGTCATTATCAATTCAATTCGCTACTTGCTAATATGAGTATGGTCATTATTAATTCGCTGCTTGCCAATACAAGTATTGTCATTATCAGTTCGCTGCTTGCTAATACAAGTATTGACATTATGTGTCTTGTCAATTCAAGCGCATCACTATTATAATTGCTACATGGTATGCCTCTTTGTATGTGTAATTTACTGTGATAAATTGTATTCTCCCACGAGCCGAAGGAAGCTCACCCCAACCCATTATTGATCCATTCAGATTAGCTTGGTACCGGGGGAGGAGCGAGGCGGGACCGTGAGCATATGGTCATGATCAATTAATTCGTCTCTTGAACTTATTTATTTGAGTAATTACATATTTTATTTGAAGTTTAGGACATGTCAATTGGTGTTGCTTTATTTCATTTTTATTTAAAAGAATTTCTTAGAAAATGCTTCCGCACTAGTTAAATTTTTATTCAATGACAGAGATTATTTATTTGGCTTATTTTATTTACTTAGTATTTAAAATATGAATTACTGCTTTATTTTATTTTTTTAAATTAGGTATAATTGTGTGAAATTATTTATAAATAATAGGTGTACTAGTTGAGTCTAGCTTGCAAATATTAAAATTTAGGTTATTAGTAACTACTTGACTCGAGGATATCATTCTTTCTTTAGAATTTTATTATTTATTAATGATTTATGGAAAAAATATCTTTATTCAAAATATTATGAAAATCGGGTCGTTGCAGTGTGGTATCAGAGCAGGTCTACATTCCTGTAGACTCGTTTGTATTTTAAAAAAAATGTTATTTAGTTAGTAATTCGTAATATCAAATACCATATGCTTCTCGGCCACCTCTGCTTCGTCGCTAGGCGCCAAGGTACATTTACATTACATTTAAAATTTCCAAGTCCATATGCATTTCACTCTTGAATGAAATTCAAGCAATGGCATTCCAATACATGCATTCATATTATGATTTCATCTTAGTGAGACAAGGCTTATATGATTATATGTATTAGCATTATTATGTTCAATTAGTATGATATCACCAATACTTGCAATAGTAAACCTAGAACGATTTGGACCTATGAGGAATAACATTTTGATTAGAGACTCATATCTATTAGTACGTCTTTTGTTTCGTTGGCTTAACCTAGAGTTTGAACGACACCATTCGTGCTTTGATTAATAAAAAAAATTATGGTTCAATTATATTAATAATGGTGATTGTGATTATGATTGTGATTATAACTAATGTTATGATTCTGATTGTAGTTGTGATTGAAATTATTTTATAATTGCAATTATGATGATTATTATTGTTAAACTATTTTCTCGATCTCATTTCTCGTATCACGTCTCACGGGTGGCATGAACATGGCCCCACACCGAAATAATGGCAACATAACTAATGCCCAAGATCTCCAGCCTGCAGTGCCAAATGCGGCGACTGACCCGCAGCAAATACTCACAGGTTTGGCAACACTTCTATAAAACGCTGCCATTGCACCATCAACTGCTCCAGATCAGGTTCATGCTAGGGTGATAAGTCAGTTCGTCCATTTCAAACCACCTGCTTTTCATGGACATGAGGGCCCAAAAGCTATTGAGGAATGGATGTCTTCGCTGGAGGACATTTTTAATTATATTGCTTGCTCAGAGGCACAGAGAGTGTTGTGTGTCGTGTTTCAGTTAAAGGAGGATGCCCGCATGTGGTGGAACTCGTACTGGACTTTGAAGACCCCTGCTGAGCGTGAGGCACTCACATGGGATAACTTCAAAACTATTGTTATGAAAAAATACTATCCTCAAAGCTACATAAGTCAGATGGAGAGGAAATTTCAGGACCTGGTTCAGAGGTCCATGACTGTCACGGAGTATGAAAGGAAGTTCAACCATATGTGTCGCTTTGCCCCCAGCGCAGTTAACACAGAAGAGAAGAAAGCCCAGCATTTCCGAGATGGTTTACATGCATATATACGACATCTATTGTCAATGCATGGACCAATGAAGTATGCCGATGCTGTAGTACGTGCCGAAAGTGTGGCCGCAAGTTATGAACTGGAAAAATCTAGAGTTTAGGCTGATGATGGGTCGAACAAAAGGAAAAGGTACGAACCACCTGCCGAAAATAACAACGATGAAGGAGGTGAAAATTTTTCCATGCCAAGACCTCAAAGAAATTATCCGGTATCTCATAACTGTCAAAAGAGGCACCAAGAAGAATGTCTGAGAGGTCAGAATCGATGCTACAAATGCCACAAAGTCGGACACATGCTTGGAGAGTGCCCAAAACCTAATAATGCACCTAACAATAGAGTCGCAAATCAGGGAGGAGGAAGATATCCAAACGCCAACAACGCACCTAACCGTGGAGCTCCGAATCAGGGAGGATGAAGATCTAGGATATTTGGTATGATTAAACAAGAGCCAAATGTAGAAGAGGGACCCAACACTACATCAGGTACGTTGTCGGTTTCGTTACGTCTAATATTTCTACAATTTTTTAGGATAAATTTTTTTTCAAGGGGGGTAGGATGTAACACCCGACTTTTTTTCCTATTTATTTTATTATATAATAAATAATATATATATTTAATTTATCATTATGTGCACTTATTCCATTTATTTATTAAATTGGGCCAATTTATTATTTATTAATTCAATGTTGGGCCTCGGTCTAACCCAATTCAATTTGGCTCATTTAATATTTTCAAGCCCAAGTTGTATTGGCAATTTTTATTATTTTACATGTCCATTTATTTATAATTTATCCATTTAATTATTTACTTTATTTTATATGAACAATTCATTGCATCATGATAATTTTAGTTCATTCATTGCATTCTAAGCCCCAGCATTTGAGCCCTAGACTCAAGCCCGTTTGCATTAAAATATAAAGGCTCGTGTCTTGAGCCCAACGGAATCCAATTTCCAGCAAAACCAATAGTTACGAAAATCCCATGATAGCTACAAATCTGGAATCATCCCCTTTTAATGTCTATTCATAACCTTTTATAACCCTAACTACAACACATTATATAATCAGCCAATTTCCATCCCCTTTTAGCACACCAAAATTCATATTACAATTCGTTTCACAGCCTTCTTGCCACGAAATCACCCCACCATTCTTATCGTCGAAAAAAGGTAATTTTTCTGCTCCTCTCCCTAGGCTAGGTTTATAACAGTTAGTAGTAGGGACAAAGTTGTTGTTCGATCGATGTAGAACAGGAGATAGAGGGGTCGGGGAAAGTTCTTAATTACAAAATCTTGTGTGTGTATTGTTGTGTATGTGGGTGATATAGTGTGTATGTTTTGGGTGAGTGTGTGCATGATTTAGTGTGTGTTGGTGTGTGTCTGCAATGGAAAGAAAGAAAAGAAAAGAAAACAGTGTATTGTGATTTAGTGTGCGTATTCGTGAATTTTGTGGGTGTGTGTATGATGTGAACAGTGGTAAGCATGTTTGTGTTTCTGGATGTGTTGGTGTAGCGCGTGTGTAGGTATGTGTGCTGGGGTGTGATTGTGTGTGTTGTGTTTGATTTAGTGTACATGTGTGTTTGTGTATGACTACTAGAATAGGGAAAGAACAGTGAGTGTGTGTGTGTGTGTGTGATAATGTATGTTGGAGTATAATGGTAGTGAAACTAAAAGTTAAGGGAGATGGGTTTAGGGGGTATTTTGTACCTGCACATTAATTAAGAGAGAGAAAAGTGTGATGGTGATGGGTTTCATTAATTAGGAGAGAGAGTGAATGTTTTGTATTTTTGTGCATGTGAGTTGTGGTACTGGACGTATTTTGAGGAGAGAGACATTGGGACTTTTAATTATTTTGCTTTATTAGCACTATTAGTTGATGTAAATTACTCACAAATTCCTAAAGAAAACCTCAATTCAACCATTCTCTGAAATTTTCTTTGACTTCCATTAATATATATTCTTTAGGACAAGCTTGAATAATTAATAAAATATGCGATCCCTACGTGTAGGTTGCACGGAATTCGGACCACGGGCTTAACATCATTGCATGAGATTTCATCAATTTTACTCAAGGCACTCAAGGTGGGAGTTATACTGTTTATTACTTTTAATTATATTTACTTGACTATATATGTGTGCTTTTATCAATTCAATTCGCTGCTTGCTAATACGAGTGTTGCCATTATCAATTCAATTCGCTGCTTGCTAATATGAGTATTGCCATTATTAATTCGCTGCTTGTCAATACAAGTATTGCCATTATCAGTTCGCTGCTTGCTAATACAAGTATTGCCATTATGTGTCTTGTCAAATTCAAGCGCATCACTATTATTATTGCTACATGGTATGCCTCTTTGTATGTGTAATTAACTATGATAAATTGTATTCTCCCACGAGCTGAAGGAAGCTCACCCCAACCCATTATTGATCCTTTCAGATTAGTTTGGTACCGGAGGAGGAGCGAGGCGGAACCATGAGCATATGGTCATGGTCAATTAATTCATCTTTTGAACTTATTTATTTGAGTAATTACATATTTTATTTGAAGTTTAGGACATGTCAATTGGTGTTGGTTTATTTCATATTTATTTAAAAGAATTTCTTAGAAAATGCTTCAGCACTAGTTAAATTTTTACTCAATGACAGATATTATTTATTTGGCCTATTTTATTTACATAGTATTTGAAATATGAATTACTGCTTTATTGTTTATTTATTTTTTTAAAATTAGGTATAATTGTGTGAAATTATTTATAAATAATAGGTGTAGTAGTTGAGTCTAGCTTGTAAATATTAAAATTTAGGTTGTTAGTAACGACTTAACTCGAGGTTATCATTCTTTCTTTAGAATTTTATTATTTATTAATGATTTATGGAAAAAATATCTTTATTAAAAATATTATGAAAATTGGGTCGTGACAGTGTGGTATCAAAGCAGGTCTACATTCATGTAGACTCGTTTTTATTTAAAAAAAAATTATTATTTAGTTAGTAATTCGTAATACCAAATACCATATACTTCTCGGCCACCTTGCTTCGTCGCTCGGCGCCAAGGTACATTTACATTACATTTAAAATTTTCAAGTCCATATACATTTCACTGTTGAATCAAATTTAAGCAATGGAATTCCAATACATGCATTCATATTATGATTTCATATTAGTGAGACAAGGCTTATATGATTATATGTATTAGCATTATTATGTTCAATTGGTATGATATCACCAATACTTGCAATAGTAAACCTAAAACGATTTGGACTTATGAGAAATAACATTTTGATTAGAGACTCATATCTATTAGTACGCCTTTCGTTTCGTTGGCTTGACCTAGAGTTTGAACGACACCATTTGTGCTTTGATTAATAATAAAAATTATGGTTCAATTATATTAATAATGGTGATTGTGATTATGGTTGTGATTATAAATAATGTTATGATTGTGATTGAAATTATTTTATTATTGCAATTATGATGATTATTATTGTTAAAATATTTTCTCGATCTCATTTCTCGTATCACGTCTCACAGGTGGTATGAACATGGACCCACACTGAAATAATGGCAATAGAACTAATGCCCAAGATGCCCAGCCTACAGTGCCAAATACGGCGACTGACCCACAGTAAATACTCACAGGTTTGGCAACACTTCTGCAAAACGCTGCCATTTCACCATCAACTGCTCCAGATCAGGTTCATGCTAGGGTGATAAGTCAGTTCGCCTATTTCAAACCACCTACTTTCCATGGACATGAGGGCCCAGAAGCTATTGAGGAATGGATGTCTTCGCCGGAGGACATTTTCAATTATATTGCTTGCTCAGACGCACAGAGAGTGTTGTGTGTCGTGTTTCAGTTAAAGGAGAATGCCCGCACTTGGTGGAACTCATACTGTACTTTGAAGACCCCTGCTGAGCATGAGGCACTCACATATATGGGATAACTTCAAAAGTATTGTTATGAAAAAATACTATCCTCAACACTACATAAGTCGGATGGAGAGGAAATTTCAGGACCTGGTTCAGAGGTCCATAACTGTCACGGAGTATGACAGGAAGTTCAACCGTATGTGTCGCTTTGCCCCCAGCGTAGTTAACACAAAAGAGAAGAAAGCCCAGCGTTTTCGAGATAGTTTACAGGCATATATACGACACCCATTGTCAACGCATGGACCAATAAAGTATGCCGACGCTGTAGTACGTGCCGAAAGTGTGGCTGAAAGTTATGAACTCGAAAGATCTAGGGTTTAGGCTATTGATGGGTCGAACAAAAGGAAAGGTACGAACCACCTACCGAAAATAACAACGATGAAGGAGGTGAAAATTTTTCCATGCCAAGACCTCAAAGAAATTATTCGGTATATCATAACTGTCAAAAGAGGCACCAAGGAGAATGTCTGAGAGGTCAGAATTGATGCTACAAATACAACGAAGTTGGACACATGCTTGGAGAGTGCCCAAAACCCAATAATGCACCTAATAATAAAGTCGCAAATCAGGGATGAGGAAGATATCCAAACTGATAGAGTATACATTAAAGCAAACTTTTAGTGCGCTTTATGGATGTATATTTAATTTCCTTATTATCTGAAATA
>JAUEKW010073520.1:0-12891 GCA_032274785.1 Ajuga reptans
TCGAATATTCGAATAAGTTCACGAATTCGAATCGAATCCCTTAATATTCGATTCGATTCGGTTCGTTTACATCCCTACCTGCAGGGGCACCTAAGAATTTCCCGTTAAACTGGTTCGGGCCCTCTGTCCCAATTACGGTGTCCCACACATTAAACTACGTCGTATTGATCCAACCTTGTAATCTTATTTATCTTTTTATTTCTCAAAACGACGTAGTTTAATGTGTGAGACATGATTGTAACAGAGGATCTGAACTGGCATAATAGAGGCCCAAAATATATGTTGGAATACGATTGAGACATCGTAGTTGGGACAGAGGATCCGAAGTGACAAACAAAGGTAGTGGGGTACACCTCATTTCCAGACCACCTTTCATCGGTTAAAAGCGATACCATCCGGTTTGACCATAATATCCTTACCAACAAATTTAGTTTTTACGACAAAAGAAGTAATGGGGAGTACTATATAGTAGGAATAAGTAGTCCAACAGCATTTATATTTGGATCATCAAATTTGACCTCAGAATTTATATTTTTATTTTTGGTAAATTTTATTTTTTTGAACCTACTAAATTTAGTATACTTCATCCTTCGTAAAAAGAAACTGTTTTCTTACCAAAGCAGAACCTTCTTTAAAAAAGTCAAAGCCAAACTTCTAAACAAGATTTTATGACTAAATATTAGAGATAGTTAATATTGTGCTTGTTTAGCAAGTAAGTAAGGTGGTTAGTAAGTTAGTTAGGATTAGTTAGTTAGCCTAATCCTGACCGCCTAATTGTCCTCCATAAATACTATACAGACTCTTCTTTGTAATTCAATTCAATTGAGTGAAATTAACATGGTATCAGTTGGGAAGATCCAATAGAGGCACAGATCTCGCCATTATTTCGGAATTGTGATTCAACACTCAATCTTCTGAATCTCTCTTTCCCTTTTCTCTTTCTTTTCTCTAATGGCGAATTCATCCGCTGCGAACACGGAGTCATCGTCAACATCATCGACGTCTTCATCTGCTTTCCCGCCGACATTCACGGTCCTTGCTCCGATTGCGCTCCGGTTGGACAAAAACAACTATACCTACTGGAAGACTCAAGTTCTTGCAGTTGCTTGTGGCCATGGATATGACGGTTTCTTGCTTGGAACCGTCGAAGCACCTCCTCAATTTCTTGAAGGTTCTTCAACTACGCAATCTCCAGAATTTCTTATGTGGTTGCGACGTGACAAGTTGCTTTTGGGGTGGCTATTGGCTTCAATTTCAGAAGGTATGTTAGAGCATGTGACTCGCTGTAAAACATCTCATTCTGTGTGGAAATCTTTAGAAGTTTTGTTTCAGTCGTCTTCCCGTGCTCGTGCTATCAGTTTAAGCCTCCAATTGCAAACATTGAAGAAGGGAAGTAGGTCTATTGAGCAATATGTCTTAGCTATGACAAGTATAGTAGACAATCTTGCAGATGTTGGGCAAATCGTGACAGATGATGAGTTAATTGGGCATATTTTAGGGGGTTTAGGGTCTGAATTTGAATCAATTGTTGTGAACTTGTCTACAAAATCTGAACCAGTCTCTTTGCACGAAGTGCAGAATGCACTACAGACACATGAAATGAGGTTGCATCAGATGGCTCAACCTCAAGCCATGTTTACAGATGTGTCTGTCAATTATGCTCAAACTCAATTATTTCAGAAAGGTTTTAATAATGGGTTTGGTAGAGGTACTGGTACTGGTACTGGGTACGCCAATAACAACAGTGTTGCTAGAGGAAATGGCAATAACAGGGGTGGTAGACTGCTACAGCGAGGTGGTAGAGGCAGAGGCAGGTTCCCAACCACAAAATTCAAGAACCCATGTCAAATTTGTGGGAGAACAAACCATCTAGCCTCCAAATGCTTCTACAGGTTTGATGAGAACTATCAAGGGACAACTTCTCAACAGGCTCACATTGCCGAATATGAAAATAATGGTGGTTATCTTCCCTCTGAGGGAGATCTAGATCAAAATCCAGAGAGTGGCTTCTTTCAGCAGTTAATGCCAAGAAATGGCAGTAATCAAGACATGCCTACTACTTCTAGTTGGTGTGTGGACTCAGGGGCATCAAGCCATATCACTGCTGAGTTGGACAACATCAAACACCATCATTCTTACAAAGGAAAAGGCACAGTAGCTGTTGGTAATGGTAACAGGTTAAACATAACACACATTGGTACCACAACTTTTCTTTCTAATACTGATTCACATCCCATATTGTTGAAGAATGTCTTGTGTGTGCCTGATATCACTAGGAATCTACTTAGTATTTCTAAAATTACTCAAGATAATGATGTATATGTGAAATTTCATTCTAACACCTGTTTTGTGAGGATGCCAAGTCTCACAAGATTCTTCTGAAAGGATGGCTTAGGAATGGACTATACCAGTTGGATCTCAATCAGTTGAACTCTATATCTGTTGAGGCATTGAATTATGTGTCAGATGAGAAATGTTGCTTTAACTCTTTGTCTGATGTTTCTATTTCTACACCTACTGGTTTATCTGTTGTAAATTCTGGTACCACTGCTCAGAAATGTGTCACTAGTGATGATGTCTTATGGCATCTTAGATTAGGTCACTCTAATAATTCAGTAGTACAGAATGTAATGAGATCTTTGAATCTCAAAACTAGCAGCAATTCTGTAGGTTTCTGTGAGTCTTGTAAACTTGGGAAGATGCACAATATAGTGTTTTCTTCTGTTTCTGATAAAGCTACTGCACCTTTTGACATAATAACATCTGACATTTGGGGTCCAGCTTCAACTGTGTCAACCTCAGGATACAAATATTATATATTGTTCTTAGATGAATATACTAGGTATACATGGATATTTCCTATGAGTACTAAATCTGAAAGTTTCAATATATTTTAGCAGTTTTATAGAAACATAAAAACACAATTCAAAACTGGAATAAAGGTGTTTCAGTCAGATATGGGTACTGAGTATAACCACATAGCTAAATTTTTTACTAGTAAAGACACTCATGTAAGGTATTCTTGTCCCTATGCTCATCAACAAAATGGAAAATCTGAGAGGAAACATCAACATATCATTGAAATGGGTTTAACAATGCTGGCACATGCAAAAATGCCAATGAATTTTTGGTGGGATGCTTTTAGTTCTGCTGCTTATACAGTAAACAGAATTCCCACACTTGTTCTGAAAAATGTGAGTCCTTTTCAAAAGCTATATCATGTTTCTCCTAATTACAAGTTTCTTAAACCTTTTGGATGTGCTTGTTATCCATTTCTAAGACCTTACAACAGTAGCAAGTTACAGTTCAGGTCTAGCAAGTGCATATTCATTGGTTAAAGTTCATCACATAAAGGGTATAAGTGCTTACACTCTGATGGGATAATTTACATTGATGTTGCTGTTTCTTTCAATGAACAAGTTTTTCCTTATGAAGATATGTTTTCCACCTCTATGTGCTTAAATGAGAAGTGTTCTTCTCCTGTGTTACCTCCTATTTTATCTGGTATGCCTATATTTCAGAATACTAGTGATTCATCTTATACTCCAGAAAGTAATAGACAAACAGGATCAAACAGTGGTGTGTCAATTTCTGATAATAACTCTGAAACTGAAGAGGTAACAAACACACAACAGGGTCAAAATGCTTCTCAACAAGAGGTACAGGGTCAGAATTCTTCTCAAACAAATGTACATCATATGCTTACAAGGTCTAAAAGAGGTATACACAAACCTAAAGCTTTTATATCTTCTACTGACTGTACAATTACTGAACCCACTTCTGTAAGTGAGGCTTTAGCTAGTCAAGAATGGAAAGAGGCAATGAATCAGGAATATCAAGCTTTAATAAAGAACAATACTTGGGAATTAGTACCATATCAAGAGTGGATGGAAGTAATAGGTCACAAGTGGGTCTTCAAAGTAAAACAAAATCCAAATGGAACTGTAGAAAGGTTAAAAGCCAGACTAGTGGCTAAAGGATTTCAACAAACACCTGGCATAAACCTTTTTGAAATGTTTAGTCCAGTTATTAAAGATATTTCTGTTAGAATAATGCTTTCCATGGATGTGTCAAGAGGGTGGCCCATATATCAAATAGATGTAAACAATGCTTTCTTGAATGATGATTTGAAGGAAGAAGTCTTTATGGTTCATCCAGAAGGTTTTGAAGTCCAAGGTAAGTCTCAGCATGTATGTAAGTTGATCAAGTCTATTTATGGCTTGAAACAGGCACCTAAGTCCTGGAATGATAAACTTCAAGCTGCTCTATTATCTTTAGATTTTAAACAAACAATTTCTGATACTTCTCTGTTTTATCAAAACAAGAATGGAAAACTATTAATAATTTTAGTATATGTAGATGATATTCTAGTAACAGGAGATAGTCAGCAAGATATACAACAACTCATCACACTTCTCAACAAACAATTTTCTCTCAAGCAACTGGGAGAAGTGCACTATTTTCTAGGTTTGGAAGTTAACAGAACCAAGGAAGGAATTCTTCTCAAACAAACCAAATATATTGGTGATTTACTTAAGAAAACTAACATGTTTGATTGCAAGCCTGCAGAAAGCCCCTACTGTATAAGCACCAAGCTTCATCAAGGTGATTTTGAGCTATTTGACACACCTAGTGTCTATAGGAGTACTGTGGGAGCTCTTCAATATCTTACTATGTCAAGACCAGACATCAGCTACATAGTCAACAAACTCAGCCATTTTCTGTCATCTCCTACAACCAAGCAGTGGCAAGCATGCAAGAGAGTTCTCAGATTTCTCAAGGGAACAATCAGTAAAGGACTAAAGTTTGTACCCTCAGCAACTGATGCTTTAATATCCTATTCAGATGCTGACTGGGCAGGCTCCATGGATGATAGAAGGTCTGCAGGAGGGCACTGTGTGTTCCTAGGAAGAAATCTGATCACTTGGAGTGCCAAAAAATAAGATGTAGTAGCAAGAAGCTCAGCTGAAGCTGAGTATAGATCACTAGCAAATGCTTCTACAAAAGTTGTGTGGGTAAAAACATTGTTCTCTGAACTTGGAATCTACATCAAACAGCCTTCTGTTATCTGGTGTGATAATAGCAGTGCCATTACTCTTGCATCCAACCCAGTTCATCATGCAAGAACAAAGCATATTGAGGTAGATATTCACTACATTAGAGAGCTGATAAAGAAAGGTATTGTGGAAGTGAGGTTTGTAGAGTCAGAAGAACAAATTGCAGACATAATGACAAAGCCCATATCTGCTGCGAAGTTCTGTGTCTTGAGCTCCAAACTGAATGTAAGTGAAAAACTACAAGAGCAAGGTTAAAGTGACAAGAGGCAAGGAAGTGCACTCCAGCTGTCTTCAACTGTTTTGTGTTGTGTTGTCTATAGTGTATTGTTGTCTTACTTGTGCTATGTGTTATGTTGATAACACAAGCTGAATACCCCTTGGTCAGGTTAAGGGGAGAATATTAGAGATAGTAAATATTGTGCTTGTTTAGCAAGTAAGTAAGGTGGTTAGTAAGTTAGTTAGGATTAGTTAGTTAGCCTAATCCTGACCGCCTAATTGTCCTCCATAAATACTGTACAGACTCTTCTTTGTAATTCAATTCAATTGAGTGAAATTAACACTAAATAATAAAAGTTAAATCTATAACATAAGTAAGTTAATTGGGTAATAAAGGTAGGAACATATAACTGTGTTTGGATGCGGCTGGGGAAAATATCAGTATTGTTGACTGGGATAAATAAGTTAGAGTAAATAAAGAGAGAGGAGGCAGAAACCCGTCTTTCAATTGCAGAGGAGAGAGGAAAGTTAAAAGGCACGCAGTCTCAAACTTACCACAACCAAATAATACTTACAACCTTGCCCATGCCAAACCTCAACCGGTTGGGGGCAACACTATATCTAAACATTGTTTTGTTGGTAAAAAAAAGTTCATAATTCTAAGGGAGAAAGCATTGAATATTACATTAGTTGTGGCAATATAATGAATATGGCAATTTTTGTTTAGGAAATTAATCTATACAGCAAATTGATTAGACTTTTTTCATATTAAGGTATCCATTACTGTTTTTGGGATGGTAGCATTGATGCTGCACAAGGATGATTATAATTTGTGTAGTATTTATTATTAATTTAACACACACCAAATATGTGTAATTATACGTGAATAATATTACACATAATACATTTCTCGAGGTATAAAGCTTAATTGTTCTTGGGGATGTATATTTATGGAAAGTTATATGAGAAATTTTAAAAAGCAATAAATTTTAGCTTGCAACTTTTAGTCCAAATTAGCTAAAATTTAAATAGAAGTTGTCATTTGCAAATACTCTTTTCAGCTTCTTTTAAACTAAAATCTTAAAAGTGCTTATTTTAAGCATTTACAAACACCTCTAAAAAGTTATAGTAATCAAACCATTTATAAGGAGTGTTTAAAAATACTTGTACTTTTAAACAAGTTATTTTAAATTAAATTTTTTGGGAAATGGAAATATTTTTAGCCTAGAATCTAGTTAAAGTTGAGTAAAACCAATTTCTCAGAATCAGATAAAAAATAAGTTTGCTAACAAATAAATTAATCAATTTTACTTGAAAAATGTAATTATTATTATTAACATAATAGAATGGTTTGCAATAGGGGGAGAAAAATAGCGAAATGTCGAAATACCGCACTTTCCGTACCAAAAAATACCAAAAAAATCAAAATTTTCGGTATACTGATATTTTCGGTACGGTATCGATATAGAGTTCAGAAATTTTCGGTTACCGAAATACCAAAATATATCGGTACGGTATTTCGGTATATACCGAAATACTCGGTAATTCATTTTTTTGGTATTTCGGTATGTATACCGATTTATCGAATTAATTAATTATTAGTAATTTCGGTATAAAGTTCGGTAATTTCGGTATTGGTATAACAAAGAAGTCGGTACATCAATATGAGACGGTAATACCGTTATCGTACAAAATTTTCGGTATACTGTGAATTCGGTACAGTATCGGTACAGACCGAAAGTTATACCGATATTTTGGTATACCAAAATTTTCGGTACGGTATCGATATAATTTTTTCTATATCGATTTTTTCGGTATGGTATACAAATTGTAAATGAATATAAATGAAAAGAAACAAATAAAACTAATACCAGGTGCTGGAGGGCAAAGTTGTAAAAGAGATAGTAAGTGTAGACACGAAGATCCAGAAAGCCGACCAGTGTCTGAATTCCGATATTGTCTCTCTCTCTCACACACACACACACAAGAGCATACTGTTTCGAAAAGATTTGTCCCTTCCCGCTGGATCGCTTTTGGGTTTTTTGCCCTACCCCCCTTCTTCCCATCTTTCAAACAACTTTCCTCTCTCTCTCTCTCTCTCTCACAGATTACAGTGAGCAAGTAGCCGGAACCAGCAAAAGGAACTCCGGCCAGTTAATCCTCTAGAATCTTCTAGCATTTCTCCAATCTAGAAATGCCGGCACTTCTCCGAGCTGGCCCCCTCCTCCTCCTCCTTTTCCTCACCATCGGGGCGTGTCTCCAACTCGCCGCCGCGAAATCCACCATCGAACCATGCTCCATCTCCGACACCTGCTCCGCCCTAGTCGGCTACACTCTCTACACCGACCTTAAAGTATCCGAAGTCGCTTCTCTCTTCTCCGTCGACCCTATCTCTCTCCTCCTCACCAACGCCATCGACATTTCCTACCCCGACGTCGAGAACCACATCCTCCCTTCCCAGCTCTTCCTCAAAATCCCCATCCCCTGCTCCTGCGTCGACGGCATCCGCAAATCCAGCTCCGTCTCCTACAAAACCCGTCCCTCCGACACGCTCGCCTCCATTTCCTCCGCCGTGTACGGCGGACTTGTCTCGGCTGATCAGATTAAGGACTCGAACCCTAAGGCTGAGCTCTCAGATCCTTCCGTGATCTCCGTCGGGACGCAGCTCGACATTCCGCTGCCCTGCACTTGCTTTAACAACACCGACAACAATCTGCCGGCGGTTTATTTGTCGTATGTTGTGAGGGATGTGGATACATTGTCGGGGATTGCGGCGAGGTATGTTACCACTGTGAGTGATTTGATGAATGTGAATGCTTTGGGGAGTTCAGAGATTAAGGATGGTGACATTCTCGCAATTCCGTTGTCTGGTAATGATTTTTCTATGCCTTTTTCTTCTGCATATGCTGTTTAATAAGATGTGATGATAAAGTGTGAATTAATTTGAGAAACTACTTCTTTTGCAATGTCCTAAAGGATGATACACACTAGTCGGGCGGTAGACTGGAGTCTAGCGCCTAATCTGGGCTTAGCCAGGATTAAGTAATCGGGGAAAAAACCTATGTGGTCGAAAAGGGTCTAGCGTCTCGGCATCTTTATTTTTCTGATATCAATGATGTCTTAATTTATGCTGTGGGGAATTGCATTAGAGCTATTAATGGTAATGATTGGCTGATTTCTTTTAATATGCTTTGCATTTGTAGAAAGGGTAAAATTAGACAACGGTTTTCCGTCTGTGTTCTCTATGTTTCAATTTTGTTTTAAATTTCATCAAGTAGTATATAGAAAGTCATGGTTTCAATCTATATAACTATACTGTCCGATGAAATGCGAGTGAGATTGAAACATGGTGAGAAATAGAGGATCTTCTGAAGTGCTGGTTAAGAGAACTTAAAATTCCATTTCTAGTACATAACTAGGTGGTGTTTCCCTCTGGATACTTGTCTTGGGGTGGAAATATTCTTTTTTAGCTCTTTATTATCATGTCTGATAGGAGAATTGGTACCGGGCTCTTCTATCATACAGGACTATGGTTTGAGTTCTTCACCATCCCTGCTTCTCATTTGATAAAACCGTACGAACTTACAAAGAAAAAAAGTGATCTTGTACCATATAACTGTGTAGACTTCTCAAAAGCTGTCTCTTTCTTTCAAGTTTCCCGTTTTCTCTTTGGCAAACACTTAAATAAGACCATCTCACGGATCATTTTCGTAAGACGGGCATTACTTTTACCATAGAAAGTTTATATAATAAAAGTAACTCGGCATCTTACGGAAAGGGGTTTGTGAGACGGTCTTACACAAATGTTGCTCTTTTTCTTTAGTTGTCAAATTACATTCTTAACTGTGAATCTTGCTTTATCGTGTACTGTACTAATATCATTTTCACATAGCTCACACAATAGGTACTACTTGATATTTCCATTTTGACTAAAATCAGTGCATTGTGCTTTAGGCCTTAAATTTTTGGAGTTTGAAGAGACTACTAGGTGATCGCCAGATTTGTGGTATCGAGTTACCGTAGAATTAGTGTGGTCGTGCCACAAATCTTGATAATGCTACTCCACGTGTGGCTAACACTTTGTTACATTTTCATCAGCTTTCTCAATAACTCACCAAATTTATTCCATGTACAGCTTGTGCATCAAATTTCCCGAAGTATGCTACGGACTACGGCTTGGTTGTGCCAAACGGGAGTTATGCTGTCACTGCCAGTCACTGCGTGCAGTGCAGTTGCGGGCCAGGGAGTCGCAAGTGAGTAAGCAATTTCTTGTGGACTGACTTGAAAGAATTTCGACACCTGCGTAAGAGAACTGACTAACTACCTTATTGGGATCTATGCAGTTTATACTGCATGCCAGCTTCACTGGCCGTTTCTTGTTCGAGTATGCAGTGTACATACAGTAATCTCATGGTAGGAAATGTTACAATACAACAATCCAGCGGTGGATGCAACGTGACTTCTTGTAGCTACAGTGGATATGTGAACGGAAGCATTGCTTCTACGTATGTTCTTCAATTGATTCTTACCCCCCTCCCCCCATACATACACACACAAGAGAATGAAAATAACAGTTGACTTGAGCCTTTAAATTCTGTCTGCAGGTTGACAACATCCCTCCAACCTAGATGCCCAGGTAATGTTATTTCTCCTAGGTTTCTTCGATGACTTCCGATTATGTTTAATCAAAGATTTTTCAAATGGTTTCACTTGCCATGTTTCGTCGTTGCTGATATTTCCTACCAAACCCCTCATGTGCATAGTAACAATGTCGTACTGTAATGTGTTATCCCAAGTTAGGCCAAACTAAAATGATTTATTACTTATTACTTATTAGTGGGAAAAATTGACTCCTCTGAGTTGGGTTATTCATTTCAAGAAACCAAGGACAAACGCGAAATACTTATTAGCGAAGCCCGTTATGCCACTATCTGAATGTTAGGCCTCCACTCCTGTTGTAGGAATGCGATGAGGACTTTATTATATCTAGATTGTTCATCATTCTATTGTGGTAAATTTTTATGTTCATTTTTTCCGAATCTACACAGGATCGCAGCAATTTCCTCAGCTTGTGGCTCCACCTACAGTAGTTCCTGAGTCATACTTTGCTCCAGCACCATCACCATCAGAATCGGGTGGTTTTCCATCGACGAACCCTAAATCGGTGGTCCCCTCGACCGGTGCAGTTCTTGGATTCCCACCAGCAAGTGGACCCACGGGGAGTATCTCCGGTTCCTCTGGTGCTTGTTCCTTGACGAAACACATGACCAGCTTCCCCGCTCTGCTTATGCTCGGTTTTATTGTCAAGTTCGTATTGTCAACGTCGCTGTAATCTCATCGTTCAGTGTGACGGGAGAAGAACATTGGGGACCTTGTTGTCCTATGAGTTTGTTGTATTTAGATTTTAGACAATCTGTAATTGGTGTTGGGAAATTTTTAGATGCAGATTTGCAGTTATTCCTTATTTTCTCAAACATTCTGCCTATGGTTTTGGTGTACTTACTGTTCATGCTGATGAAGAATTTAAGTGGAGATAGTGCCCCATTGTAAGCATTTTTGTTTTTTCATCTCTCATCTTTCTTGCAAAATTTAAACTTTGTAATTATGTTATATTTCTATTTCATGGTTTACGGTTCCTGATTCATGAATTAACGGTTCCCAATTCACGTTTTATGTTTTACAGGTTCATGATTATTGGTTCATGGGATTCAATGTTCACGATTCATGATGTAGACATTTTATTTTGGGTGGAACACACAGTGGAATATTAAAAATGGAACAAATTATTTGATCCGAAGGATATGAAGGTTTCTTTTTAAAGGGAAACATGAAAAGAGTAAATACTTTAAAAAATGTAAAGTTAGTGTGACAAATCTCTTTTCATTGTTCTCTTTTAATAGGGTCTTACATAATTCATATGATACGATGTTAGGGGTTTTATGATCGATTTTCTTAAGAAATAAAGAGATTGTGAATGTGATTTATTTTAGCATTTCCATGTACATCTAGCTACAAATTTGCATCCCAGCACTTTAAAAGCTTCATGAGCTCATTGTAACTACATAGTCCCGCTCAACTACTCGTAGAGGACATGTATTTATGTGCCAATCGTTGATGGATTTTACGCATATATTTCTTATCTCCATATGCGCTATATTTCTTGTCAAGCAACTGATTTCTTGTCAAAACAGTTAAAAAGCAATGGAGACAAGCATCTGAAATGTTCATCAGAACTGCCGAATCACCTAGGGGTGGGTCAATACCGAATACCGAAAATATCGACTAATACAGATACCGAATTTTTCGGTATGTTGAATTTCGATACCGATACCGTACCGAGAAATTCAGTATACCGAATGTCGGTATACCGAAGTTTCGGTATGCCAAATAACAAATACCGATATCGTACCAAATACCGACACTAAAATCAATACCGGTTCATAACGAAAATATCGAAAATATCTTGCATACCGACCATACCGAGCTGAGTATACCGTACCGAGATACCAAAATACTGATAAATATCGGTATTTCGGTATTATACCGAATACCGAAGATTTAGCAATTATGATACCGATACCGATACCGTACCGAAAATCCGGTATACCGAAAATTTTGGTATTTTCGGTATTTTTTCGGTACAGTATATGCGGTATTTCGATATTTCGGCATATTTTTCCACCCCTAGAATCACCTGCATAAGATCTTGATAGAAGATTGTATAGGAAAACTTACTCTAAGGGTATCTTTGAGACTTTGATTAGGGTTGCCCCAGCCGGTTGACGTTGAGGGCAACATAGTGATCTTTGGCATGGGCAAGGTTTGAGGCATTATTTGGTTGGGGTAAGTTGGCAGTTGAGTGTTTTTAAACTTTCCTATCATCTTTGTAATTGAAAGTTGAAACGATAGATTTCTCTCTCTCCTCTCTCTATTTACCCCAGCTAACAGTACATCAACCTTCCCCAACCGCAATTAAACATAGCCTAAGATTTTAAATTTAAAAAATATTGCATAGTTTGCAAGACTTCTACAAATATATACCAGACAAATGTAATGTAGTATGAAATTATACAAATGCAATGTATGTCAAATGTTATATTTACTTGCAATGTATGTGGTGCTTTCAATTTTCTTCTCTCTTCCTTTGTTAAGATAAGATAGCTTTATTTTTATTTATTAGTGCGAAATTGGTTCCGAGGGATGTGTTGCAATTGATTTTATTTTTGGATTATTATCAACCGATCTCGTAATTTTTTCCATATAGGTCCAAATACTCAATTTGAACTAGTAACATAAAAATAAAAATAAAATTATATTCTCCCAAAACAAAACGGTAAGTTCTGGCCTACCCCCTTGGGTATTACCCAAGGGGGTGATCCACCACACATCTTGAAATGTCAAATCAAATCCAAGGGTGTGTGTTGTTTTAATTTAAATTAACAAAACACTCAATGGTGGATCTACCTCCATGGATAATACCCATGGGGGTAGTGTAGAATTAGCCCAAAACAAAGCCTTAAATTACTAGACTAATTTCATATTGTTACGCTTGAAGGGGAGCCCGAGGTTGCATGGGCTGGCGAAATGGAGAAGGATGGGCCAAGCCCAGGTAGCTCAG
>JAUEKW010073630.1:0-12891 GCA_032274785.1 Ajuga reptans
TCAAATCGGGCCGGGCTTAGTGGGTCCGACTACCCCTCGGATTAGTAATCTTAGAGCCTAGCCCGCTCTAATTTGCGGGCTGCTCGGGCTGGACTAAAATTGCCCGCTCTATTTGAGAGTGCATTGTTATTGAGCATTCAAAATTGAATAAAAGTGGAAGGTAGGGCAAAAGTGCATGTGCTTGTCATAATCTTTCATTAATTTTAACTAGTCAGAGGATGTTCCACTAAATAAAGACACTAGGAATTAATTCTTACAAAGAAAATTATGGAGTCAACGCCAAAAGTGAAGAATTTGACAAAATGTAAAAACTTTTTTTTTTTTTTTTTTTTTTTTTTGCTTTTAATGATTTCTAATTGTGTCTCATTCTACGCAAAGCCGAAAGTAACATGGCTTTTAATTAATGTCATCTTCAATAATATATGGTCAAAATGCATATTTAGGTCATTGAATTAATCAAATATTATCTGAAAGGGACTACGTATCCTTATATTAAAATATCTAAAATAGTTCTTGTTTAAGGACATTTTCTAGAGTTGTTTTCTTATATACTAGTTGAGCGAATTTTAGATCCGGCTTGGATCGCGGACGGATCCATGAGTTGTACATTGTTTTTCGTGAAGATATTTTTCAAAGATGTTACTTATTTTAAAGAAATGTATTAATACCTTTCAATATAAATATTAATAACTTTCATAAAAGACTACACACGCCCGCAACCTGGATTGCACATCCAAATTCTCATTAACACCAGGTGTGTGTATTTTAGATTCATGCAGTCCGAGTTGCGAGTTGATCGGCGGGTTGTGTGAAGTTTTCCATAATAATGTATTAATATCTATGTTCGAAAGATATTACGTATTTAGAGAAAAGTATTAGTACTCATATTTGTACTTTACCTTGTGTAATCTATTTTTCGTTTGTGCATCATTTTTATGTTTCGCTTGTAAATGCTTTATTACAGTTGAAGATACTATATTTCAGAAAAAAGAACCCTTTTTTTTTTTTTTTAATCTACGAAAAGAGTAATATTTGAAAATTTAATATTAGTTAATTCTTTAAAAAAAAATCTTAAGACGGAGTAAGTATGATTTATAAAGATGAAAATTAATAAAATATTTGATTATAACATCGCAAGTTAGGACAATCATAATTCATAGAGCCATAGAGGTGAATAAATATGAATCTACTTTTGGGCCCGAAAAAAGAAAAAGAACGGGCTCAGAAGTTGGGCTTATTGTAACTGGGCCCGAGAAGCCCAGTGTAACTTGGCTTTTTTGTAGCAAAAAATGGATCAGAGTTGTTCCTATTAGCCCAAATAAAAAATAGATAAATAATAGGAGCCCCTAATACTTCAAAGTTAATTATAAATATTTCATAAACTATTTGTAAATTTCGGAAGATTATATTACTCGTGCAATAGAGAGAAACATGTCTTTTCAATTACAAATGTGAGAGGAAAGTTAAAAAACACGCAACTGCCAACCTACTCCAACCAAATAATGCCCCCAACCTTGCCCATGCCAAACATCACCACGTTGCCCCCAATGTTAACCGACTGGGGGCAACCCTAATCAAACAGCCTTATATTTTTGTTTGAATTAAGTTCATACACTTTAACTAGTCTTAAAATCTAGTTGTGGCTCCAAGTTTTGATATAGAATGAAAGAAATAATGACTTAGTAGAAGCAAAATATGATGTTTAGGAACCAAAAGATTAGGAAAGGGTACATACCCATCTTTTTTCTTAAATAAAAGAAAGAAATAACTAATTTGTAGACGTAGCAATTCGAGTAGCCCTGTCTGGCACGATCCGCCGGACTAATATCATATGTCAAATCGGTCCGGTCCAAATTAAAGTTCGTTGGACTGAAAAATGGAGAGCCAAGCTCGATCCATCCTTCTTGAATTTTGTTGGCTGACCTGTGGCCCGTTGGGCCCAAAAACCCCGATAGTATTTCATGCTACTATTTCTACGACCCATCCCACATAAAATGTCGGATAGATTCGGCTGATTTTGCGAGCTCCACTAATTTGAAATAACTTGAGCCAATATACATCTTTTCATGATTTTTTTTTTATTACAAAATGAGTTTTATCCACACCATTCAACCAAACGAATTATAAATGAATTCGAGCGTTAGATCGAATCATCTTTTCCTCTGAAAAGTGTGTATGTGGGCATGCAATGTCTTTTTAAGCATGACTGCAATTAAACATCCCAATCCTTTACAGCATTCAAGTCGGCCTAACTAACAATTCATTGTGTGATCACAAAATACGACCTACTCCTCCCGGCACTATCTGCACTTTATTGGATGGGTAATACGTGAGCAAAAGAAAAAACAACTTTCTCTATTCTTTTGTCCGCACGTATAGCACATCCAGTTACGTGCATGCACTACCGATGAGGGTAGGTAAGAACTTCCCGAAAAATAATTCAATCATACACATCTTCCATCCTAGACCAAGGACCTCTATACAGTTGATTAAGTTTGGTTAGTAGTGTGTTTTGCATCCGTGCAAGCTAAATTTAGTTAGGTATACTTCGATTGTTGGTTTGTAATGGATGTTTGTGTTCAGTTCCTTTCAAGGAGTTTAAGTCTCCTTTGGGAGGGTCAGTTGCTCGTTTTCGAGCAGTTTCTAGTGGACATCTCGGACCTTTTGAACTTGCCATCTTTTAACTAGCAATATTAAATAAAGTACAATAAAAATGGTATCTTGTGTCTTCAAAAATGAGAATAGTAGAAATGGGGACAAAAGCAAATTAATAATGGGGTGTGCCTCTTTTTCCAGCCTTGTCCCTTTGTTTTGTTTTCTAGTCATTGCCCTTTTTTTGTTTGTGGCCCAGGGGCTCTTTAGTAATATCAGCATTGTGACAAAACACCATGTTAAATGTTAGTTGATCTTTGTTTTATTATTTATTTTCCTTTTCTTTTCTTTTGCATAATTTAATTGCTTATTAGTGATGCAATTTTTGCAAAAGATGTTGTACCATTAAAACGAGAGAATCCTAATTGCATTTCCGATTAGTTCAAAACTCTCAAATTTAATAATCATATTGAAAAATAAATAATCATATTGAAAAAAAAAAAAACGTGTATCCAATAGTAATCAGACAGCTTTTTTCTGCTCACCAAATCTAACTCAAATAAAACAGTAACAAACCAATAAAATAATCCTGTAACGTATGACTCATAACTCAGTGAGTCACGGCACAGCACAACCGTGTCGCGTAAACCCGATCCGCGACCGATCCTTATCGAATTCAAATGTGTACCCTTGCTGCATTAAGTTTCCGATAACCGAAAAACCTTCATCCGACGTCACCGGCTGCAATGCGAGGCATTTCACGCCCTCGGCCGTGTCGATGAAGTAGTTTTCCGGTGGCGGCGACAACACCGAGCCGCCACCGAGTTTGAAACTCAGTTGAGGTAGACTCGGTCTCGACACGGCCGAGTCGACGTTCAAGCATAAGTCGAAACCTGGAACCGGCTTAGCCGACTTAGGCAGCTTTATAAGCCGGTTAAAAGCAGCTAGGATTGTTAGATAAGCTGGCTCGGGTAAGAAAGACATTGTTGTCCCTGAGTCTAATACTGTCCCCCCGTTTCCGAACTTGTCTAATGCCCATACCGAGGGGCTAATGCGTAATTTCACATTGTTGATGTATACTGTTTTGATACTAATGTAGTAAAAAGTAGGAGAAAGTGGGTTGACTAGTAAGGGAGTGTAGCTCAATCGAGCCGAGCCGCCGCCGACGCCGCCGATTAGAAGATAGCTCGTTGGCGGCGGAGAGAGAGTGTAGTCCATTAAGCAATAAGAAAACTTGCGCCCATAAACTCGGCCCAGTTGCGATGGAAACGAAATTGGGCCGCGGCCCAGGCCCAAAACTCCGTCGCCTCCATTGAAACTTGGGCCGGATATACTTGGGCCCGAGTTCCAAAACCCGCACCCGAAGGAGAAATGCGGAAACTGCAGTACTTTGCCGGCGGAGGTGTTAAGCGTCGTCGTTTCGTGGGAGAAGAAACCGCTAGTGACGGAGCCATCGGAGTAAGAGGACTCGTACTGACAGGGGGTGTGGAGGCGCGTGTGGTTACAATGCGGTGCTTTCTTAGGGTGGGGGACGAGCTTGCACTGCGAATCGAAGCAATGGTAGGGTGAAAACGTAGCGGAGCGGCGAGGGAAGAAGGAGGCGCGTGGGGAGCAATGGCGGCGGCAGGGTGAGCATGATACCCAAGTGAGGTCGCTGCCGGTGTCTGCGATTAATAGGAGGCGCTGCGGAGGGGAACCGAGGTGGATAGAGACGAGGTACTGGCCGGAACCGAAGGAAGCGGCGGAGTTCACCGGGAGCTGGGGGTGGCGAAGGGCGGAGAGGCGGCGGATGTCGGCGGAGAGAGCCTCCGATGGGGAGGGAGGGTGAGGGTTGCGGTGGAGGAGGGGGAGCTTGAGGTGGTCGGCGGCGGCGGCGGAGAAGAAGATGAGAAGAAAAGTGAAGATTGATGAATTGAATGCCATTAACATTAATGGTTTGAATCAGAAGGGAAGATGTAAAAGAAGATTGGGGAGTATTTAAGAGAGAGAGACATGTGAGAGAAAATGCTATTTAAGAAACAGCTGGTTGTTTAATAGTATTTCAAAGTGGGGATAATAATATCGACAAAACTTGACGTCACACTGTGACGGTCGTGTGACGGAAAAATGTTAAGCTTATTTTTTTGCAGGGCCTCCGACAATACTGAGTTTCTCTCTCCCCACAACCTCAAATACTGTAATCGTTGTTATTTTCAATTAATACAAACTAACTTTTAAGCTTTTCATTTTGTTGTGCCACTAAAGTATCTTCGAATGTGATTGGACCGAACTAGCCAAAGCCATTGGACATGTGCATCTCGAATAGGCGAACATAGTTGAAGGAGTCAACTGCTAGGCTGTGTTTGGATGGTTTCTGCACAGTTGGTTTGAGACAGACTCAAACCACAGCAGGCTTTAGAGATCAAACTTCAACAACTTTATTTCAGTCAATAGTGTCACAGTAGTCTTTAGTACCAACCAAACACAATCATAGTCTTACGGTACGCAAAACTACAAGCATCCTGTCACATAATATTAGAGATTAAATCAATAAAATATTTTATATAAAGTAATATGTTTTAAAGTAACATATAATATTTTTTAGGTGATGCATAGAAATATGTGATGCTAAATGTGGTGAGGATCCAATGATTTTTGATGACCACATGCATTAAAGTTCATACATGTCACATTTGGGTTGCCAGCTCATTTTCAAATTTTACTTTATTTTTTTATTTGATATTACTTCCTTTAACAAAATGACAAAAACTTGCGTGAGATCGTCACACGGTGTGATAGTTATGTGACGGGAAAAAAATATCACTTTTTTATAGTAAAAATATCACTGTTATTAAATAAAAGTATCACTGTAAAAATATCAAACTATTTGAGTCCAACTCGTGTTCGGTTCGATTAGAGCTTGTTGAAGCTCAACTCAACTAATAATAAAACAAGTTCAAACATACAGTTAAAAAATTCAATAACGTCTCAAACAAGTTTGAACATTTTTATATTCACCTCGACTCAACTTAATTACAACCCTATATGCATGTGCGTGGAGTCTTAGGTTTATAAAGCCTACATTTGATATTTGTAACATGAAATTTAAATCACCGGGAAAGAAAATATTGTGTAAAATAAGATTATACTTATGACAGAAAATGCAAAATGACCGCTGGAAATAGGATTTTATCATTTACGGTCAATAAATAATTGTACATTTTATGTGATTAATAATCATAATTTCACATATATTCAAAAGATACAGCATCATAAATGATCATTAATTGGGGAATTTCATGAAGGGGTAACAAATACTTTTTGTCCATAATCAATGGTGAATTAAACAACATGAAAATGGAGCCCATCATCAATTAACATTGCACCAGTAGGGTAATCACGAAAATAAAATTAGATGTCCATATTTAGATAAGGAATTTAATGAAGCATTGCTCATGAGCTCCGAGGGATCGACTTGGAAAAAGGTCGAGCACGAGATTAAAATTAATAAACTTGGTCGAGGTCGAGCAGAGCTCAAGCTCCAAATTTTGGATCTCTTGGCCCATGGAAATAAGAACCTTATTCAAGAAGTGGTCAAAATATAAACTTGCCCTATTGGATCTCCAGTAAGTTTGGGCTTGAGGCCCATTACTATACACAATTACTTCTAATTAATTGGTTTTTAAAAACAATCGTTTGATAATAATTCGTTTGATTTATAAAAAACATAATTTGGAAAACGCTGATAAAAAAAAATTATATTATGATTTTAATTTATCGAGTTTAGATTTAAATTTAAGTAATAAATGTTTTATTATCAAATAACATCACAAAACTGTACTGGTGGATGCATATGGGCTATAATCCCAATCGGGCTCAAATTAAGCCCAATTCTCTCTGAACCGAAGCCCAAACATGTTATTGGGCTTTCGCCTGTAGTCCTAATGGGCCCATAATGGACCCGAAAAAGGATATTTATCTAATTCATTCGGTTAAGGAAAATTCTACAATTGATATTGGAATTAGCATATTAAAAATCAACAAACTGAATGGCTTCACTTGTTCTTTTTTCTCTTAATTACCAAAATAAAAATATTAAAAAAAAAATTACTGCCATAATTACAGAGTATAAACCACAAATCAATCAATTTTCTTTATCCAATTCTATTTATATATTACTTTATTTTCAAAACTTTATTAACCAGGATTTAAATATAGTAAAAATTTGAGATTTAATTTTATAAATTTTAATTGAATTTAATCATTTTCAAATTTTAAAATAATTTATGAAATCATTTTTTATTAATCAAAACTTCCACATTAGATGTCACCTCACCGTCTTGACTTTTCAAAGTTACGTGTTATTGGTATAATTCTTATTTTTTTAAAGTTAAAGTAGCCCAAGAGATAAAAGAAACCCACCATGTTGTCCATGTGTATTGTGGTGGGTACTGTGCAGGTGCTTGCTTTTTTTCTTTTTATAGGGGTCCGGTTTTTCTTTCTTGCTCAGGGCCCTCAAATTGTCAGGGCCGACCCTGTCCTTAATATAATAACGTAAGACATTCACATAATTGTAACACGATGTTCTTAAAAGAGATACTAGTAACATTGTAGAGTTAGGTTTTTTATTAACTAGAGGTACACCTAAATAATGCATCATTAAGAAAGTGAGGAAATTTAGTTGATAACAAAAACTTGGATGAAGGTGTTTCATGGTGATACATATCCCTCCTCATCTATTACGTGACTCGATCGTGATCGTGATCTATATATGATATGTTTAATTAAGTAACATGACCTGGTAACTAATTTGATTGAGTTGTCTTACGATAAGACGGTCTTACGATAAATTAAGTGAATTTGTTGTTAAAAAATGATGTGAGAGAGAAAGAGATTTGAGTCAAAGAAACATGGGGTTGAATGGAAATAAAGCAAGTTAAATAGGGGTTCAAATAATTGTCCTACATATATAGGGCATTTAATTAAGGTTGGGGGACACCTATCAAAACTTCATTTTCTTAGGAGCTTTACTATATATCTGACCGTCAAACCCTTCCACACCCACCATTTATCACTACAAACTTTAATGCCTCAATCACACCTAAAATAAAATGAAAAATAATAACAGTAAATAAAACTATAAAATGAAAAAAAAACATAAAAAAATCCCCCCACAGCTTTATTTACGTTTATCCAATCGATTTAAAATTATTTTTGATCCCGTAACTGTTCAGTTGTATAATTTTGATCGGAAAAAAAGATATGAATTCAATTTAGTCCTGTAATTTAAGAATTTATCCGAATTTAGTTATTTTTTCGCCGCCGGTGACCAATTTAGCCGAAAAATCACACGTGCTAGTGCCATATATTTCAAAATCGGTTGGAAAATATGATCATGTGACCGGCACGTGCGATTTTTCAGCCAAATTGGTCACCGACGGCGAAAAAAAGAACTAAATGTGTACAAATTCAAAAGTTGCAGGATTAAATTGAATTTTTAACTTTTTTATGATTAAAATTGTACGAGAAAAAGGTTACAGACAGAATAATGTCATTTCTACAAAAACGGCATTTTTTTTATCGGAAATGGATAAAATATTATTATTTTGGAGTACCAGATGAAATGATGTACTGTCCGGCATATTCTAAAATTCAATAATTTGCTATAGTATTACAACTTATCAATGTATTTCTTTCTAAAATGATTGGAAGTCAAAATTTCAAACTATTTGACTCAATATTTATGGCTTTATTAATGCATCAACTTTAATGCAATCTAATTATATTTTCCCACTTATTACCAAGTTTATATTTAGCAAACTAACTTAATTGTATTCTCATACTTAAACTGGGAGTTCTGTTCACTAATATGGACCAAGGAAGTGACTTTTTTTTACCAACTCTATGAGCTTTATATATCATAAATCAATTAATTACATCAAATTGAAAACTTATTTAATTAATTGGGGAAGTTTCAATGTATTCTCGCTACCTTTGCTCTCATCCAATTTATATACGGTTTTTTTTTTTTTTTAAATGCCTTGTAACTTTTGATTTTGTTCAATAGATGCATGCCCGATTTCGCCAAAGTTTCGACACCAAACTCCTAAGTTTACTTACCACATAGCCAGTCCAACCGCCCGTCAGCAAATTCTAGTGCATTTTATGACACATTTTTAAAATTCAAAAGTTATAGTGCTTCTAGTATAATAAATCGGACAAAGCTTAAAATTACAGTTCATTTTAAAAAATTCATAAACCTAACAAGCATAAATTGAAGAAGAACAAAGTTAACGAGCATAAATTAAAAAAAAAAAAAAAAAAAAACTCCTTCTTAATTTGTCACTAATTAATATATAACTTACAACAATTTTTACATCACATTTAACTTTATTGATATTAATTATGTCAATTGACTAGTTGAATGTCATCAAACTTGTACACTATTTTAGAAGAAAAATGGTCATCCTATACACTCCCTAGATTCTTTTCTATGTAAATATACACATGCGTTTATTTACATTTCTATCTATATATATATATATATGTGTGTGTGTGCATATACATATATACATGTATATATAGGCATCTCCATGTACGTATTTTTTAACAATTAATTAGCTAGCCACGGTGTTGCCCTAGCTTTCTCTCACTTCTCTTTCACCTCTATCTCTCTTTCTCTCTCATCATGTCTCAACTTCCATTGTAACCAAAATTTCTTCAAGTTACATCCCACCATAAAACCTCTCCACCAAATCTGAAAAAGACAATAATTGGTGCATTTACAAGCTCCATTTCAAAAATGTTTCCTTCATTCAACTCTCTTGATCAAAACCCTAGCTCCAAACAAGATCATAACCCTCCCTTCCTCTTCAACTTCCCTTCCCCTTTCCTCGACGAACACGAATCCCCCTTGAGCCAGATCTTCCTCCAAAACCCCTCATCTGATCAGAACCAGAACAATACCGATCTCACAATGAAAAACAAGGTAAAAGAAGTTGCAGCGCCATTGAAGAGACGAAACCTTGGGGTAGTACCGCGGAGGAGGACGGGGAAGAAAGATAGGCACAGCAAGATTTGCACTGCGCAGGGGATTAGAGACAGGAGGATGAGGTTATCGCTTCAAGTCGCGCGAAAATTCTTCGATCTTCAAGACATGCTAGGGTTTGACAAAGCAAGCAAGACGATTGAGTGGCTCTTTAGTAAATCGAAGAAGGCGATCAAGGAGTTAGCTGAAGATCATGATCATCATCAAGCAAATTATAACTTCTCTATTAGTGATGCAAAGAGTGAGTCTTTTATCTCTGAATGTGAAGTTGTTTCAGGGTTAATTCATGAGGAAAACACTTCAAACAATATTGTCGAAAGTGTTCTGCCGAAGATGGAACGAATTGCGAGTAACTTGAACGCCAGAGAGTCGAGGGAGAAGGCGCGGGCGAGGGCAAGGTGTCGAACAAGAGCGAAGATGATGGCGAAAGGCCTCGAATATCCGGGGTGTAAACAAAACCCTAATTTCGGAGATTCCGCGAAATTAGGGTTTTCTCCATATGAAGCTGGTTTGAGCTCACTCGAGTATCCGTTAGCTGATGTCAGCATGATTGAGAAGTTTCTAGGGAATTCAAGCTCGTCGTCGACCTCATCTTGGGGAAATTCTATGCTACCTCTGTCTGCACTCGTTGGATGTGCGAGCTCTGACAACTGCTCTGCCGCGGTGTCAGAGCCCAACTGTAGTTTCATGGGGTTTTTCGGAAATTTCGATTTGGGAGGTAACCCTAATTCAATTTACTCAGCCACAGGAGAATTTCAGTGATCTGATGAAGAAGCAAGTGATCTCATATATATTATGTGAGTTTGAATTGTGAGAAATTTAAATCTCTGTGAGGTTTTAATGTTGTATCAATGAAGGACAAATAACTATGATTCAACTACATTCTGCTTGTTTATCTAAGTCCAATAATTTTGCCATCATGATTACCAACGACTTGTTTTTAATATTTGTAGCTATAAATTAATGTGTTTATATGTATTATAGTATTAATTGAAGCATTTTTTTTCATCTTCCTCTTGATCTTCATTTCCATTTACTAGCTAATTAGTATCAAAACAATGGCATGCAATATTTTGAATAAATCTTCGTAGAATGTAGTTTATTTTTAATAGGGAAAATTTTATTTTCAGTCCTGTAACTTGCATAATTTCAATTTTAGTCCTGCAAGTTTCGAAAAATGTTCAATTTAAGAACAAATTCCGCCAAAGGTCACTAATTTCGCCAGAGTTGTTGACATTGAGGTTCTGGTAATGATAATTGAGCATATTATGGTTGAAAACTCCAATTTTGTTGCATGATTTGTCCTTAAATTAGTGACCTAGGTACAAGACTATGGTTCTTGTAAAGATAAATTGATTAGATTATTGTTAAACTCCGATTTCGTTGCGTGATTAATCCTCAAGTTAATGACCTAGGTATAAATTCAGCTGGAGGTCACTAATTTCGCTCCACGTCAGCAACTACAGCAAAATTAGTAACCTCCGGCGAAATTTGTCCTCAAATTAGACAATTTTTTAAATTTACTGGACTAAAATTGAAAATACATAAGATACAGGACTTTTTCTGGACTCGCCCTAAGTTACAGGACTAAAAAAGAAATTTTCTCAGTTTTAATATAATTTATTTTTCGATTACTAGATTTTAAATACCAACACTTAAATTTAGAAGTTATAATATACAGAAACTTGAGTTGATATATTATAACTTGGTTTCACTGAAAGTTAGAATTTATTTAAATATTTTTTAGATTCCAAAAAATTGAATTTTTAGTGTAATTTTTTTATAGTGATATATCATTTAGATATTTGATCTTTAAATTTATTATAGTGATATAAAAGAAATAAAATATACACTTTTATTTGTGCTTGAAATTGTATTTTGGATTTGAATATATGTACCTTTTGATTTAAATCAAAATTTAAATATGTCATTTGAATATTCTACATGTTTAGCTCGAACCTGATATTGTTAACGTCAGATTCACAATATTGTTAGTCCGTTTAACACAAGGCGTTTTTGGTGAAAACCGATTAAGGTGAAGTCCATTAAGATTATTAAATCAAAACGGCTAAGGCCAGCTCCTATAATATCGCTTTGGCCTGCAATGTTCGGATGTCTTGTAAGTTAGGACGAGTCCTATATTATCTAATTTGAGGATAAATTTTGCTAGAAATCATAAAATCTACTGAAAAATCTATAGCAAAATATCAATTTTGGTCATGTGTGTTAGGATTTTCCAGTATGTTTTATAATGATTTTCGATGAAATTTATCCTCAAATTGGATAATATGCTAACATGCAGAACCGAAATTGATATTTTACAAGATACATATCAGAGAAAAATATGATTAAGTGAGTTTTTGAGAATTTTATTGCGTGTGTGCCATGTGTGAAAAAATGAAGACATTGAGTTAAATGCAAAATGAATTAATGTTGCATCTTTACCTAAAAAAGAATTAATATTGCAGTTTGAAATAATATTATTGACTACTAAATAATGCTCGATTTCAAATCATTTACTCCAGAAATACTTCTGATAGAGCTAATTCAGTAGCTGGATTTTTAACTATCTTTACCAAATTTATTTATTTTATGTGCAAAAAATTAAATTGGAATTTTACCGTACAACCATCAAAACTAAATTAATTTGAAGAAGTTTGTACTTTACTTGTTCAAATAAAGAAGCTTGATGACGAATTAAGAGTGTATCAACCAAATTTTTACATTTTTTTATTAAAAAAAAATACTCCTTATTTAATTGAGGTTAAATGCAAAGTTATTGTTAGTTCTCCTTAACTACCGTTCTGAATTTACCATTGGAATGATATGTTTTAATATCAGTGTATCTCATTGCTTCGTTTCAAACTGTTTTGGATTTAACATATTAATAATATACTAGCTTCATATTATAATAAGAGTTATGTTTGAAAATATACAAATTTATATGGTGCGAATAAATCAATAAGGATACAAATACATGGCCGCTCCTCTATAGAGGCCAAAGAGGCGATCGCCTCAGGCCCCTGGAAAAACGAGAATTTTAGGGGCCCCAAATTTTATGTGGTATAATAATATATATACATATACGTGAAATATTATTGTGATAGTGTTGATGGTGTAGCGGTAAGGTAGTGAAGTTATGTGCCGTGCGTTGCAGGTTTGATCATTTTTGGCGTCTTTCTCCTTCCATTTAGCTTTTATTATTACTAGTTTCTCGTTTCCACCTCTCCTTTTGCCATTATTAAGTTTTTAGTCTATCAATATTTATATAT